>VWZW01003888.1:366502-382328 GCA_013397115.1 Edolisoma coerulescens | reverse complement strand
AGAGCACGTGGCACCTTCAGACAGCCTTTCCTAACTACCTGTGTGACCAGGAGTGGGGACAAGGGGTGCAGCACGGAGTACAGGCATGTGACCTGGAGCACAGCCTTGGCACTGGAGATTCCACGGGTAAAGAAATGCAGACCTGGAGCTGCACAAAACTGGTTTTAGGGGTAACTCAGAGGACAAAGTAGATTCTAATATGCATATGTGTCACGATACAGACAGTAAATTGGGATGTAACAGACATAGACCAATGAAGAAAGATCAAGAGTTTGAAACCTTGTTAGCAAACAAAAAATGACCCCACGTGAATCCTGGAGCAAGGAAGAAAAAACCATCCACAGGAATGTCAGATTTGTCCTAGTGAAGCACTCCATATGCCGACAACTTGCAATAACTCCCCCCCATGCACCCCAGAATTAAACTGCTGTCCTTCAGACCCATGGAAGCCACAGAGTGATAGGACTAGAAACCCAGCAGTGTGTAGAAAATTTTCAGTGCATTGTTATTCTTTCTTGTCCTGTAACAATTAGATCTGTATTAATAATTATTAGATTTTCACATTTCAACTACAGTAGCACGAAACAAAAAATTCTTAGTGTATAACATATAAGGTGTGCTTCCTCTTTGCCCTTAAACATGATTTTGAGTGTAATACCTGGTGCCCTATGTAACAAGTCCTTACATGCTGGGTACACATAAACATGAATTCCAGCCAGGTCTATTTGTACACATTTTTTCTTCAAATACTTTTCACACAGACCCCTCCTAGCAACCCAACAATTCAGTATGCACTGACCTCACTGGAGACAAATGGTGCAGTGTCCAAAGCAGCCATAAACTATTTTTAATCCAGTAAGGCCAAGACCATGGGACCCAGCTTGGATCTTTCTTCAAAACTCTGCAGCCTTTAGATCTATGGCATTCTTTCCCTGACAGGTCAAGTGGTTTCAACAGAATACCTTAAATATGCCAGAGAAGTGATTGTGAAGATGAATGGAAACCTTTTCACAGTGATAAACTCTCACTCCCTGTGCAAGTTCATCGAGCACATCTATATCACAGTAACTTGGTAGTAGACCTCACACTTTCCTTTAAAACTATCGCAATAGAAATATGTTAGCTAGACTTCTTTGGAGTACTCAACTTCCTTTATGTATTTGCTAAACACACACCCCCTGATATCACAAGAGAAGGGAAAATGAGGCACAAGTGTGAACAACAACAGCTTGTTATTTGCCTTACAGAACAACTGCTTGTTGCTGACATTCTGATTCACTAAATAAGTTACTGGCCTCAAGAATAATAATTCTGATGCCAACTAAGTAGAAACTTACATACTATTTCTCTGTTTGATTTGATGTGCATGTTCATCACTACCAGGAAAAAAAAAAGACAGAAGTAAAAAGTTATCCTTCCGTTTCTAGAACTATAACAATATAAAAGATATGAAACCTTTTGCTTAACATGTATATCTCCATTTACTTGGTTTTCCTTTTAAGTTTCAGCAGCATTTCCTACCCTTTCTTCCATTTCTCTGTTTTGTGCTGGTTTCTTTAAGTATTCACATCACAAGGATCATGCCCACAACATCTGGGGGAAATATAAGGCTTTTCACTTTCAAAGTGGTTAAGATATACCCATGTTCCAATGTTTCCCCATGCAGCAAGTATGTAAGGAAAAAAAACCCAGCCTTTTGCTGAGATGTAATAAGTGTTTTGCCTTGTCACAAATACAAGAAAAATTCCATTCTAACAACCCCCAAGAAATATGGAACTCTACCATGAAACCTGGTGTTCTCCAGCTGTTAAGAAAAATAGCACTTAAGTGTTTTAAATATTATATTTAGGGCTGTGAGGAGGAAGTAGGAAATAACTCTTTTTTTTGAATTCTACCCTATTACACACTCAGATTGTGTTTGTTTGTTATTCTAACTACTCCACTGAGAATTTCCATCTCAGGAAGGTTGAAAATAATGAACATTCTGTTAAGGAACACAGAGGTTTAGAACACCACCAAGCCTCCTTTCTTTATAATATTACATGTATTTTAGATTCCTAAATAATACAAATGTAGCACTTTTGCTGTCCCACCTCTGAGATTAAAAAGGGGGGACTGCAAATACAAGTAAATACTGTCAGATATATGTATGTAAAGTTATGCATATCAAAGCAAAGGCTGGCTTGTGATTCAAAGGTAGTTTGCTCTTTGTGCAGGCACTGCAGCAGTGCCTCTGGATACCCTGGTGGCTCTGTCATCTCTTTCTATAGAAGGACTATAATATGGGAAAACAGAGAAATTATGAACCAGACACAACAGCAATTACTGAGTTAGAGACCTTGACTGCAACTACTTTGTTCTTTTAGCCATACGAGAAATGTTTAATCCAGGGATGACAGAGTTTTCATAGTTTCTTTTAACAGATGTGGTGGAAAGACCTTTCTGTCAGAGACAGGCCTGCAAATCACATGAGTTGAGTTGTGTTCCAGCTCTTCCTCAGGCTTCTGCAATTGGACCTCTCTGTTCTACTCAGGAAGTTATGTAAGGAGGGGCATAACTTTAAGCTATGACTAATCCTGTGGAAATGAGCAAAACCAATCCAAACAAGTTCAGAATCACACAATTACTTTTTGAATCACAAGATGCATTTGGAAACACAGTTTCTCAGCTTTCAGCTACTCAAGCCAGTAATTCAATGACAGTTCCAGTCCATTATTATATACCCTAATATACTGATGCTCTGGGAATATACTTACATTTGTCAAACACTAGGCAGTGAGCTTGAACATGGGAGCTCTGATACTCTGCAGCACTCAGATCTGAACTACACTCCCTTGTCCCCTTTGGACCACTCTAAAGAGCTCTCCCTGGGAGAAACCTGCAGTAGCAGGGAAAGCCCCCCACACTCTAGACATGACTCAGTCAGCGACACTTGGCCTGGGACTTGCCCCATCTTGCTCAGGAGAACTGATAACATTGCAGTATCAGCACGTGCATGCTGTAAACCTGACAACCAGAACACTGAGGGAACTCGGCACTCCAGTCAACCCCCGTGGCAGCCCACAGTGTAGTCTGAGTTTACTCTCTGTTCTTCCTGGGTTAACCTGGGAAGTGCTTGCTCTTAGTTAAAATCTGAGGACTCCATTTGAGCTAAGTCTTACAGCCGTCAATCAAAGCTGTATAGAGAACTGGTGTGCAGCTGTAGCAAGGAGTCCCAGAACAGAGTTCAACTGGACAATTTTTCATTATAGAGACTGCTGTTATTAGATTATACACTCTCTAGAAAGGACCTGGAAACATACTGGGCATGAAGCAATCAGTCACAGATTCTTATAAGATTGTAAAGATGGATCAAAGACAATTCCTTTCCTCTGGGGCAGTAACGAGTGCTTAACTGTCTCTGCCAGTCAGCTCCTCTGTCTTCTGGCAGAGAAACAGTGAAAATACCTTCTGCAGCGTATCTTCTGGATTGTCCAAGAGGCAGAATATATACACTCAGGGGAGGGAGCAGGACACAGGAATTTCAACATCCTTGAACCATTACAGACCAAGCGACAGATAAGAAACAGAAGATCTATCAAGCTGTGGAACTTGACACAGGTCACCAGAGTTCAAGTGATGAGATTATGAGATGCTCCTGTCTACTGTACTGCACACAGTCAAGGGGAAACTTCTATAGGCAGATGTAGAGGACTGAAGATTTTCGGTCTTGATTATAAGCCAAGGGCATGTTGCCTGCTCCCTTGGTCAAATGAAAAGCTTGCCTAAAGAACTGTCAGACTTGCTGCTCTCTCTTGTTTGGTCTCCTGCTGCTTCCATCTGACACACAACTACCTCTACCAAGCACATCTGAGCTCTTTATATTTTCCCTGCTGAAATGTAGCTATTTAAAAATACAAACCGTTAGTCCTAAACTACCTGCTACTATCTTTTAATAAATTAGTGAAAATGTTACCTTGTCAACTGAAAGTCAAAGTATAGATAAACCATAAGGGATTTAATTGAGCAAAATCATGTCTAAACAAAATATTTCCATATGTTTTAAAGAGCTTAGTGGCTACATTAACTACTTTCCCCAGCTTCTAATTTCTACAAGAAAAGAAACAGCGGTATAAAGAATCACCTACCTTTCTCAACTGTGTACTAAGTCATGGCAGCAGGGAAAAAAATGAGGCAAACTGTTCAAGGACCTCTGAAGCAGTTGGTCAAATAATGTCTATGAATTTGTCTCTAACATTTCTGCTGGTTTGATGAGCTGTTAATATCATGATCACTCAAGCATTGATAAACCTGCATCAGCTCTTGGGATTTGTGCCTCAGGACATCCCATGCCTCACAAATAGCTTCCATATATTTTGTTTTGCCTTATTACAGCTGCACTGTAAACCCTGACAGTTCAGAAACCAACTCAAACGTTGTTATGACATCCCAATTTGGCAGCCAAAAAAAAAAAAAAAAAAAAGAATCCGTGAGAGTGGAAGAGACAAGTAGTCACAGTAATATCCAGGGATGCTCAGACAGCATGAAACATCTTAATGAGGCTTTAGACCCTGGAAAAATCCATCCTATAAGACGGCGACACCAAAGACTTTGGGATATGTCTGTCTTAAAGCTTTTTATGTCAATAATTTCAAGAAGCACAGGGGCTGTATATTTAGATGCAAACATTCTAAGCAGCGGCAGGCACGTAACAGACAGTTTCTTCAGATGAAGCAGTTTTCTTTTGAACCAGCTCAGGTGTGCACAATAATCATGCTGTTGAACAAGCAGAGTTGGAAAACTGTGCCACTTCAGAAGTAGCTTTGAGTTGGGAGTTGGACCAGATAACCTCAAAAGGTCTTTCCCAGCTTAATTACTCTCTTATTCTGAGATGGTAGGGAGAAGAATAGAAAAAGACGTGACACCTGCCTGACACATACCTGCAGACAAAACCAGTCAATTTTGGATACGTAAACTCACTCCAAGCAGAGAAGTTGGTATTTGCTGCCTGTTGGGACCTCCCACTTAGGCAAAACAGCAGTTTAAAATCATTATATCAGTCATTATTAAAGGTAAAATGACTCAATTCTGAGCTTGCCAACCATCCTTGCTTATGAATAAGTCACCTAACAACCATCCCTTGATATGAACAAAGCCACAAGAAGTATCTTCTATGCAATAAAAATAGATTTAATTGCCTGAAAAGGACTTCTGCATCCTGATCATCTCCACTCAAAGGTGGCTATCTGCCTTGTCCTTCTGAGTGACATAAGGGGAAACAAGGGCTGGAGTAGTTAACCAGATGAAGAGCTTATGGATCAAAACTGACAGGATGAACCCGAGCACTCCTCATTCCAGAAATTTTCAGTTATGAAGTGGCCCTTAGGAGCCATTACAGCCCTGTGTCACTTCAGAGCAACTGCACTCATTTCAGCCTGTATTAGCCTCAAAGCAGTTTTATATTATGTCCACCAGCAATGGCTCCCTTAGGACTATTTCATTCTGCTTTTGATATGGAAAGTCAAATAGAACTGGATCAAAAAAACACAGGATGCCACATATGGTACAGAACCATTCAAATACCACAACATCAAGTCAACATGACACAGGGAAACTACTAAAGTCAAAAGAAGTTTGAGTTCAATGGTGACATCACACAGGAAAACCCTCAAAATACGCAGTTCTAAATCAAAAACTCTTGGTTAAGGGTCTGGAAAAACTGTTTTGTGGCCAAGCAGTATGACACACTAGGCATAACAGCAGTACCAAGTTTTTACATAGCTCTATGGTAAACACAACCAATCCTAAGAAAATGACCATGACATGCACAGTAAACCTCAATAACAAGCTTTGTGTAGACAGCATGGAAAACAACTAGTTTGCTGAATTTTACCTAAAAAGCTGTAAAAACTTGGTGTACTGGGTCTGGCCAGGATGGAGTTAACTTCCTTCATAAGAGCCCATATAGTGCTATCCTTCCCCCAAAGTTGAGCAGGAAGTTGTGAGAGGACCCAAACTGGCCAAGGGCATATTCTGTATTATAAAAAGTTCTACTACCCAATAGAAGCTGGGTTAGAAGAAGGTGTGTGGGTATGTGGCCTCTAAGGTGGAGGCCTGGAGCTTGGCTGGGCACTGCACTAAGGGGTGGCAAACAATTGCCTTGGCCTCCCTTGGGTCTTTCTCCTTTTTCCTATACTTATTAAAGTCTCTTTATCTCAACCCACAACTTTTGCTCTCCTTTTATGCACTGTCATGCTGGGGGAGGAGGAAGAGTGAGGAAGTAGCTGTGGGGGTACTCAGCTGTTGGCCAGGGTCAACCCACAACAGTTGGTAACAATCTCTTCTAAATCCAGGACAATCTGATCTTTTCATCACCTTTATTTGGCAGCGAATTTACTGTAACAGATTGCGGTCTGAATAGTAAGTTTGAAAGACAAATTATTGTTTCCAGCAGATTTATCTACTACAGAACGTACAATGTTAAAATCATGGGGTGGAATTGAACAGGAGTTAGAAAGAAACTTAAGAGGTTTTTTCATATCTGCTCACAGCAGGACCCAGGCCACCTCTCAAACCATGGAGACACCAGAAATCAAAAGTATCTTTCAGTTGCACAAGGCATTGACTCCCAGTTCCTGGCTGACATCAAGCTTTAAACTTTGTTGTAGCCAAAGGGTACTTCCTTCTTTTAATTTTAGGACATTATTTCTCATCATATCCTTAATGGACCTAGAGAAAGTCCTTACACAGTTTTTCAGGACTTGAGAAATAGTCTCATGTTTTTTTTCAATTTCTGTTCCCACTAAAAAGAATAAAAAAGTAGAATGCTTCCAATGTTAGATCAGTGGTCCTCCCCAATCTCATAGTGTATATTTAAAGCTTCTGTCTCACTTTTCAGCTCTGAAACTGAGTTATCTGTTACTGCAAGTTTATTTGTGAGACTCTAAAAGAAGAATTAAAGGTCTTGAACTTCAAGAACTGCACTGTGATCAGTTCTGGAGGAATATAAACATATGGAGCTGGTCAGATCATGCACTACAAAGAGATAATCCAAGAAATGTGTTTTAATGATCTGCTCTTTAATTCTGCAGTTGGCTCAGATTCTAGTGAACTCATTCCTTACAAGGCTTAACAGTGGAAACTGACAAATAGCAGGTTCATAAGTTGTTTATAGCAGATACTACTGATACATTATTTGATATTATTTCTGAAATGGGGACTGGTTGGCAACATTTTCAAAGAATAAGAAATACTTTTATGCAGATTTCTATTTATGCTAAACTTCTATCTTTAGGTTGAACGGCCAACATATGTGGAAACAGGGTTGGGGTTTCTTTAATCCAACATTTTTTTTAAAAGTCACTATTACTCTTACAGCTTTCATCAGAATGCTTTCCCCCACGTAAGTTAGAACTGACACTGATCTACATAACTGACAGTGCTCTTCCATGAGACATGGAAACATGAAAACATGAAACAATGTCAAAGTTTAATTCGGCACTTTTGCCTCAAATACAGACATAAAGTAAAAATTAATGGAAATTCTGCATTTCTTTTTACTGGCTCATTCACTTCCACAGTAGTACCCACTGTGTAACTCCTCAGACAATTTTCAAAATGCAGTCTCTGACAGTTTAATTAATCTGAAGACAAAATACTATTACTTATCTACTGAGTACTTTGTTCTGTGCAATAAATTTAATGAACTCTGGAAAAAAAATATATACCAGTGTAAGGAAAGGTGTTTTTGTTGTACGTTTTCATACCAGTCTCCTGATTTGGAACAAAGTTTTTGTATCTGCCAGGAAGGAGATCAAGGTCCAATTAAAAAGACCTAAATACATCTCAAAAGTAAACCTAGAGGAATCTTGACCATACAGAAACACATACTGGTATCTGATGTATCAGCACTGCTATGGACACAAATCAGCTCTTAATTAAAAAATCATTTTAAACTGAATTTTATTAAAGACAATGAAGCACACAGGTGCTATTCCTGCTTTTTGCATTAGTGTACAGCTTCATCACAGGCTGGCTGGTGCACATGCACATGAAAGCAGTTTGGCTGTACAGAGTATCTTTCCATTTCAGCACTTGAAATCAAAACACCGCTTCCCTCAACTGAGCAACATCAGTTCTCGGTTAAAAATCCATTACTATTTAAAGCAAGATGATTACTTAAAATCAAACTAAAAAAAGAAAAAAAAAAGAGAGAGAAGAAAGAAGGCAACTAGTTCTTCATTCTGGCTTGCCTTATATAGTTATGCTAAAGGAAAAAAGGAGCAGAGCCAACATTGTGAAACTTAAGCTAGAAGGCGGCTATATGGCTTATGTGAGGCAATGGTGCCACCCAATGTCCAGAAGTTACACATAAATTTGTTTTTCTTTATTGATCCAAGAGCAAAGAAACCCCAAACCCAAACTCAACAAACTGTGTGTAATGTTATTAGTAATCGTAACTGTATGCAAAAGCTTGGCTCAGGCATAAGATTAACAGATATGGTAAATTTCTAAGCAGGCAAATATTTCTTTAGTTTCAGCTTGAATTCTCTCTAAAATGAGTATTAGCATAGCCCAGGTAAATTCATTCAAGCTGTCAAACCACTTCTACCAACATTTTCTAAGGTCCTCGTTATTTTAGTTTCTCACTTTTTGAGCCCACTGGGTTGGGGCCTCTCACAGGGATCAGTCTTCAGCATGTTTCAAGCAGTGCAGGGACTTTACTATTACACTACTAAAATGGAAATTCGTGCACAATAATCCAGTTTTGATAAACTGATTAGTCCAGCCCGTGTTCAAAGACAATAACTTTTTAGAAAGGCACCTGTAACTGTAACTAAAGAGTTTATAACATTGGAAAACTTTAGCAGGAGATCATTAATGACAATTACCGTTAAATGTGCACATCTCACTTTTGTTTGGAATTTTGCCCTCATTCCTCTACTAGAGGAACATTATGTGACTGCGTCTGAAATAAAAAAATGCTCTAATGAGCATATATCTCTTTCTTGTGTAATTCTAAGTCTATAAGTAAATGTAAATGTTTATTTATACCACTTTGCAGATCATGTGTCCTACGCTATAAAGCATTCTGCCGACTCTTTGAGCTATCTTCAACTCTTCCAAATCATCTATAAATGTAAATACGAAACTACACAAGGCAAGTCATGCATATTTACAAAAGCAGCCACATCACAAAAAGTATTTTTGTGTTAAGATCTATATCCCTGTATTAGAACATTCTGATATTTTTTCAAATATTACTTCTTTTTATGCACTTGCTAGTTCATTATGCAACTATGGGTTTGTGCTGCCTTATTTTCACCATAGTCATAACTGAATCTTATGGTCACCTGACAAGTAAACAAGCTCCTTTCAGAGGCCTTTAATTTTCAGAAAACACATAATATTTCTTAGTCAAGCATATTGATTTTTTTTCCTTAAAAAAAAAAAAAATTAAAAATCTGTAGTTGTGGATGCACCACCTTTGAGACATTCCTTTAAAAGGAAGCCATTTCACCTATTAATGGCTCAGCCTCTTGATTTTTAACTCTCAGTATCTCACCTTCCATCTGACAGATTTTTATAGCTTGCATATGAAAACAGTTTGAAGTTGTCAACTCTCAGAATACATTTTATCAACAGATTTATGTTGCAGCATGTTTAAGATAGACATGTAATAGTTAACATGCTCTAAGTATAGATATAGAGGTACTATAAACAAAGGAAAATTTTACAGTCCTCCATTTGTGGAAATTGTTGACTTCATAAGAATGGAAGTGGGGAAATTTTAGGAAAAAAAGTGTTTGATTTGTGTATGTATAGACATGGTGCAATGCACACACACTTTTAAAAGATGCCTTATTACGTGGTCTTTCAAAGCATGTTTACTCTAACCTGAAGTGTGTATATATTTACGTAATTAGTTATTGTTCATGCTGTCCAGGCCTATCTACTCAGTCAGTAGATTTTCTGAAAGTTACTGGAAAAGAAAAATAAATTAATGTCTAAATGTCTGGACAGAAGATCCTGATGTTATATTGGAGTTTTTTTGTTTTGTTTCTTTTTTTAATAAGTAAAAATCTGAACAGTCTTTGAAGTGCTTTGGATACTTTCTAGTGAAAAAATGGCTTGGATTACTGTCAGAAATTCATAACAAGTACATGTCATACTAATAATGTAAGTGATATTTTTAAAACTTCTGCCAATGTTGAAAGCACAAGAAGTCTGCATAATCCGTGCACATCTAATTAGCACTGAGTCATATAAATGATACATAATGATTTGGCAGCATATTGCCAGATGGTTTGCTATCAGATCAAGTAGTAATAACTTATCTTATTTATTTCCATTCCCCTCATCCCTTATTTTCATTTTCATCCATTTTCATTTCTCTACTTAAAAATAACTTTCAGCTCCTTTCACTTCATATACAAAAACCAGTCAAAACCCCACTGATTTTTTTTTAATCCAGACTGCCTAAGGAGGCTTTGCAATCTTTCTGATTTTAGAAGTACATTTATTTTATTAATTGCACTTAGGCATCGGAGAGTTTATACAGTCTAGTTCCATATTTACTTAAAAACCATCCAACTCTCCCCTTCTTCCAATTAGTGATGTGCAGCTGGTCAGCTATATGAATTTTGTTTTGCACCATAATCATATTGTCTGATTTTCTTGTTTAAAACACATCTTGTGTCTAAGCAACAGGAGAAGAGGTTATGAGGGAATTATAAACATATAATCACTCAAGTTAAAGTATTTGACATTCATGAACACTCCAGGTTTAGTACTATTTGAATGTTCCCGAACTCCATAATTTTGGATCTTAAAGCATTTATGGGATACTTGCCTACCTGTGCTAAGTTTATTGAATACAAAGTAAATAAAGTGTAAATGTTCTTCTTCCTAAAATCTTAACATTTTCCAGTAGGACAATCCAGTTGTTTAAGTGAGTGGATGAAAACATCTGTAAATCCAAGGGAATAGAACTAAGAAGTTCACAATAACCTTGGCACTGTAACTTTTAACTTGCCTTCTCCAGTTTTGCATTGTTTCAGTTTTAATTTGCACTTTTCTATATACAAATAATGCTTAACCAGCATCAGACAGTAATGGTAGTTTCCCAGCCATCAAAGCAAACAGTCACAGCTGCAGGTTTTGAGGAATTCATGTTAGCCTCAAAAATAAAGTCTGCTCCATTTTAACTCATGTTTTATAAGCACGCAGATGTATTAATAGGCATAAAAATGAAAAAAGTCACAGGAAAAGGGCATCCTTGTATTCAGATTAAAAAAGTTTTTTGGGGTTAAGAGCCTTATTCAGAGTGTCAGGAAGATAAAGCATCACCCTGTTGGTTACTCTGGGATTTGGATCCATGCTCTGCTGTGTGTTCAAGCATGGTGATACATGGCCAGAGCTGCAAAGAGCCTCATTAGAATTTGCCAGGTGCTGAGACTTTTATCAGGAAGCATGCAAAAATCTATCAAGTGAAGTTTATCTGCCTTACCCAAGAGCCTGTGCATTTTGTACAAAGCGGATATTCCCCACAGTAGGGATGCTCTGAACAGCTCAGCTCAGGTTTCAAACATTCAGAAAGCAGTGCCCATTGATTGCTACGCTTCAGGCTGCTTACACTACCACATTGGTGACATATCCTCTTCAATTTTCCTCTCTTTCTCCAGGATAAGAAAGTGGATGGAGGTATTAGCAAAGATAATACTGTAGACATTATCATTAACACTTCCTGTACAGAAGAGACCAAAAAAATTTTTAAGTGAAAATACAAGCATGATGTGTTAGCTGTTGTCTCACATAGTTGGATAGACTTTTGTCAACTCATATTATTTTCCTTGACAAAATCCTCTTTTTCACTTGATTTACAAAATGTTTATGTACATGAAAATAAATATCATACAGTGGTAACATAGTGGTATGAAAATCAGTGTAAAGCAAGAGCTGAAGTACAGGATTGTACCACAAGGGTGAGACTGCTGGAGCTATCTAGTGAACTAACTCATATTTCCAGAGAACCACAGCTTGATAGGAATGTCAGTCTTTCTTTGGACTAAGCAATGACCTGAAGTGCTCTTTACCCTTTAAAACTTAGCTGAGAACCCAAGAACAAATGAACCCTAATCTCATTAGGTTGCATTAAAGACCTTCTCAAATGATGAGAGATACAGTGCAGAAGCTTAGATTGACCAGCATGTGCTATCACAAGAGCCAACTGCTCACATTTACAGAAGGGCAGCTGCAGTAAAGCTGGCACAGGCAACTTCCAAACAGATTAGAACAATAGCGTGAGCTGGAATGCAGCTCAACCCCCAAATGGAAAGTGAGAACATGTATAAAGCCCCCAGATAAATGACAGAGACCTATTTACTTGGAATGCAATGTTTAGATGTTGCCTGCCTATACTGGGATGGGTTTTCCTGTTTTCTGTTTGAAATAAAATATGAAGATTATGTACAAAGAATGCTGCCTCTACCGTCCCAGCAGAGCTCCTGCAGATCTCTGTTTGGACCTCTGGCAACACAGCAGAAATTTCAAGCTCAATTGATTCCTGTGTTATTTTCTGTGACGCTTGGCCTTCCACAGGGACATTAGCCCATCCTCTTGTTGACTGAGGTCATGTTTTATAATGGTAACATTCCCTGTATAGACACTAATGTCATTCTATCTCTGCACCCCATGGCAGTTTACCAACATTAGGACTGGTTTAACAGATGAGATAACTCCTGTTCCCATGTCAAATTCAGTTTCTGAACACCCTTTTTAATGCTCTGGTAGAGGCCACAGTATCAAATATGAAAATAATTTTTAAAGGCCTGATCAGCTACCATTTTAAAGCATTGCTTGCACTGAAGAAGGTCAGATTGCTCTTTTCTCCAGGTCAGAATGTGGGCATGTTTACAGAATGTTTACAGAAGCCCTTAACAGTCACAGTAAGAGCACTCACAGAGCTGAACTCCCTGCGCATACTGGGGAGTAAAGAAAAATCCACCAGAGATACCTTTTTGTTGCCAAACTCTCTCTTCATTCATCATAAGTTAAACACCGAAGTAGAGAGAATATTTGGGTAAACTGAACAACACTCGTCCTAACTGTGCAACACAACCTTAAAAATTTGAAAAACGTGGGTCAGTCATTATATTCTGGTAACAAGCTACAATAGTTGGTGCATTGCAAAACCACAAACGTTAAAATAGAGTATCCATGTATAAGAATC
Organism: Edolisoma coerulescens; assembly: GCA_013397115.1. Taxonomy (NCBI): domain Eukaryota; kingdom Metazoa; phylum Chordata; class Aves; order Passeriformes; family Campephagidae; genus Edolisoma; species Edolisoma coerulescens. The sequence goes on along the minus strand of VWZW01003888.1, from coordinate 369,118 downwards.
CAATATCCCACTGAACAATGAGAAAGCAGGAATAGCAGAACTCTCCTCTTTCCTTCCGAGCAGCATTAGGATCACAGACTACTTGACCAAGGAGAACATTGACAGAAATTTCACATCAGGCCAGCATGTCTGTTCTCATGGACATCCAGTAAAGGCTGATGTGACACCCAAAAAGAAGGGCAGCACACTGGTTAGCCTCAGGTCCTAAACTCACAAGCTCTCCAGCACGAATGAACACCAGGAGAGGTTACAATGTTTTCCCACCCACGCCTACAAGAAGATTGACTGTCAATATATAGCCCTTCCCATCTCTAGTTTAGAGGGAAGACACACAGTCTCCACACTGCGGGAAGAAAGAACCAAGAGTTTTCAGAATCTTTTCCTAGACTTTTAATATAAAGTTTATAATCTCATTTCTACAGCCCTTGGTAAGTCATGGTTTTAATGATTCCGATCCTGATGGCTTTATCCAGAGCATCAGTCTAGACAGACAGATGCAAGTGTTCTCACTGCCAGGCCTCATCAGGGTGTTAACCTTAGCCAGCCAGTGCCATATGATTTCTTGATGCCTTTGATCTCGTATTTCTTGGCTCCCATCTGTGATGAAAAACAGGGGGTTCTTATTCACATCGTAACATTCAAACTTGCCCCTTCACACAGCACTTCCTGGTGGCAGCAGGCTGTGCCCACAGTCACAGCGTTTCCAGCCTACAGATTTGCTGAAGCCCTCAGCGCTGCCCTGTCCTTTCGGAAGGGCCCTCACCACTGCAGCAGCTGCCCCACGCCCAGACTCAGGAACCATCTCCAGCAAGCACCTTACCAATATGACCTCCCTCAGCAGTTCTTGTCTCCCCTCTACTCCTCCCCAACACCATTCAGACCTCCATAGTGGGAACTCACCTCACAGATAGCAAGTCACTACCAGTATGTGCTTCTGCTCTAGGCTGAGTAAAAAAAAAAACTTTATTCCTATACTGGGATTCCATTTCATTGAAGCTATAACTCAACCACTGCACTGCACCATCAGAGATGGTGCCAGCAGAGTAACTTCCAAATTCACTGCTGAGCTTTTTCTCACTTTAGAGAGCAGCTGCAAATCTGGGCAAACAGTCAAATTTTCTTCTTTTCCTATCCAAGGATAAACAATTTATAACAAAAGAGAAAAAGCAGAAAGAATGTTTGGTATCTGCTTTTATAATCTACGGCAACACTTAAACCACCAGGTATGTTGTATGTCTGTAATTTGCCTCAACAGGACTTTCTAAACAACCACTGAAAATACCAGGTACCCCACTTCTTGTCAGATAGGGTGACAGCTGACATACAGGTGAACTGATAAATGAAAAGGCTGGTTTTTCACCTTCAAGTTCTAGAGAAGTATTATCCAGGATGCAAGGACTTTGGACGCTCATGAAGGCTGTTTAAGTACTTTAAGCATTTCTGTATCAGGATGTTTAAGCAGCTAAATACTTTGATGAAGTCTGTCTCCTCATTCAAAACTGGAAATACATTATCATGAATATTTACCATGTCAAGTAAGGACACGAAACCTCATCAGCTCACACACACACATCTATTAGGCCGACCTATCAGCTTGTTCTGAACTTAGAAGCTGCATCCTTAGCTAGCCACACTGGTCTCATGAATTTTTCAGCACTGTGTCTCCTCTGAAACAGGCAAGCACTATTTTCAGGAGACCAAATCTTCCCCATACACCCTCAGGAGGGGTCAAGATCCCGTGAGCTGAATGTTACTCAACTCTGAAGCAAAGCTTTATCAGAAATTGCTGAACCACAGTACCTAGAAAGGAGGCGAGTAGGAGGTGGGGGTGGAAATATCTTGTCTGTTCCATGCAAGGACACTCAGGACACTGAATGCTATCACCTCTCCCTGCCCTTTGCAACAGCCAGGACCTGAAAGGCAGCATCTAACGTAGAGAGGACATAGCCTTAAGCTGCGCCAGGGGAGTATGAGGCTGGACGTGAGGAGCAATTTCTTCACAGAAAGGGTGATTAGATAGTGGAATGGGCTGGTGGGAGCTACAGGGAGGTGGTGGAGTCACTGTGCCTGGAGGTGTTTAAGGAAAGACTCGCTGTGGCACTCAGGGCCATGGTCTGGTTGTCATGATTTAGTTATAGGTTGGACTCAATGATCTCAGAGGTCTTCCCCAACGTAATTGATTCTGTGATGGATGTGCTGCTGACGACTGAAATCAGGATCTGTGTACCCGCCATACCTCCGTATGGAATGCAGAAGGTTAAGGCTGCTTCTAGCAGGGATGGGGTCCTGCACAAAAACCTAGAGCTAGACAGCTAGGAGGCAATAGGACATCTATATTACAGTGGGCTGTGGCACTCCGAGACAAAAGCCCTCAGCAGAGAGCAAGTGATCTGTAGAATTAATATATTTAGTCTGGCAGCACGGGGGGGAGATACCTACAACAACGTGACAATCGGCTCTAGAGATATTTCCCAGTGTATTAAAGTAGGGGCATTGCCGCGGAGAGCTGCTCATCTCTCGTTCTCCCGCACATTCCAGGCGGCCGGAGCCCCCGCCTTTCCCGGCCCCCGCCGCCTCCTCCGCGCGGCCCCGCCCCTGCCCGCCTGGCCGCGCCCC
>VWZW01003888.1:205481-365289 GCA_013397115.1 Edolisoma coerulescens | reverse complement strand
GCCGGTGGCGGCCGGGCGAGGCCCCGTGGGGGCAGCCCGGGTTAAGTGGGACACGGGGGGAGCACGCTCCCACTCACGCTGCGGTAGGATGGACTCTGCCAACTGCCCCAGGGCAGCTCTCCTTTAGTCAGAGGTCAGGTAGAGAAAGCCTCTGGCTCAAAGCAGGAGTTAGTTAGCAAGTTAGAAGCAGCCATGCACAGACGGGTAGGGTATAGTCTGGCTGTGAGCTATGAGTTGCGATCATCCTGTTTTACCGTTTGGATAAGCCATTGTGAAAAGTCCTGGATTCGAGCCAAGGCTTTAAGATGGATAAAAGTCTTCCTGTAGTTTTTTACTGCAAACTGAAAGAATGACACTTTGACGGAAAGACTTTGGTGTTTTATTTGCGGTAGTAGAAAATGAATCCGACAGTTCTGAGTCGTGTTTGTTGTCAGGACCGAGTTAATTAGCCTGTTGTTCTTTTCAGGTCGGTGGTTTCATTTGGATCCAAAAACAGAGCTATTGGTGTTGCGGCTAAAAACCAGGTAGGTCATTTCCTGCTGCAAACTGTTGAAGTACCAGTGGGTGTAAAGAGAGTTGGCTGGGTGCAGTTGAAGCTGAACAGCTTCAGTTTCTTGTTGACCCTTTTATTTTAGAAATGCTGCACTATGCTGCCGTGCTTTCTTCAGAGAAATGTAGGATGTTTTTGCTAGAATGCTACTGCTCTCTCTTTCATTAATGTAATATTTTCCAGTTGAATGTGTTCCTTTTCTGACAAGTTAAGGTCATTAGGTTTCTTTTCCTAATGATTTTATGTAGGATTTTCCTTGTACTTGAAGGAAAACATTTCAAATGCTGTATATAGTTTCTTAAAATTAGATGTAAGGGGAGAGGTTTGGCTCAGATTCTTAAAGCTGTTTAGGGTACCATACTACCTTTGGATTTGCTGTAAATTAAATACCTCTGGTTTTGAAGGTGCAAATCCTTATTTAGGGTTTGTTTTGTTTGGTTTTTTTTTTTCAGTTGAGGTGCTCTGAAAGACTGAATGTTTTCTTTGTTAAAGTAGTATTTTCAGTTTAGAAAGAGAACTTAATTCCAACAAGTCTCAGAATACCGAAATGTAACGATTAAACAAATCCTTAGGTATTGTACGTTGTTACATAACTGCTGCCGGTAGATCAAGCATGCAGCCTCCGCTGGCCTGTGCATCTCTCTCGTGTAGTAAAAGGACTGCAGTGGGTTTCCATGGAGAGAGCACTAAAGGAGACTTTATTCCACTGTAATAGCTCTCCTCTTAATTTTGAATAGCTGAGGCAATACGAATAGTTTACATGTTCACAAGCACATGCACATTTAGTTACAGGTTAACATTTGCAGTAATGAAGTAAATACATATGTTTGTGTTTTCTCCTTAAATTTCATTTTAGCATTGCTGAGTTGACTGCTGACATTGTTGCAAGTCAGAAACTAGTATGATTCATTAGTGTGCAAAAATGAGTTGTTACTCAAAATGGCAAATGATCTGAATCCTGTGTACTCTCAAGCATGTTTCAGTATTGTTAGATCGTTCCCATAAATGCTGTGGAAAGCATGAAGTAAGCTCAAAGTGAAGTAGATTCTCTCTTAGATTGCATTTACAAGTGTTTATTTGCAGTGATGAACACCTGTGACTTTAGCTACATTCAAACTAACCTGTATGATGTCACTATATTGAGTCTTTCATGCTTGGCTCTCCTAGTAGTTGAAGCTAAGTGTTTTTGCCAGGAGAAGAGAATGTAATACTTAAAATGATAAAAGATGACAGATCATTTATTTCTCTAGTTGTAAGTGGTCCAGTTTGACTGATGACCTGATATGTGAATTGTGTTTCTTTTGTAAATGCGTAAGTTTCCTGACATGGACAACTGAGACTTCCTTTTTTAGTGTCCTAGGGTGTAGTAGCTACTTAAATCAAGGAGTACAACGATCCTTTTCATTTGGGAAAAAAAGCAAACAAACAAAAAAAATCCCACCAAAAAAAAAAAGTTTTGACTGGTGACTTCTCAATGTGATTGTGTGAGAGAGCTCAAAATACTCAAAGGTGCTCTCTTGAGCATTTGAGAAATTGCTGCTGGAGGAAATTTTTGGAGAATTTCTGTTTCCTTTAGATAAGTGTGGTAGCACTGGAGATGAGAACAGTATGTTAGTTAACAGACCATAATTCTCAGCTTTCTTAATTGTGACTAAGCAGGAAGATATTAAAACATGCTACAGACCTAATGGCATACAATTACTCTAAAAATATCTTAAGATTGTTCTCCTAGAAAAGGCTTTGAGGTTAATTCTAAATTAGGCTATAAAAGCTGCCAGAGTGTTTGTGCTTCTCTGCCCACTACATGGTAATAATTCCTGCTGCTGCGTTCTTCAGCCATACAGCTGTGAAATACGTAGCATTCAAGTACTCTGAAATTGTGGCTATACAAATAAATGAAACCATGCTGGGAAACAATCTTGGACACAGGAACCTAACTACTTGATCACATTAAAGTACTGAAATAGTTCCTGGCAAGATTTTTGGCCTGTGCTAGCTTGTGCTCATACTATTAATTGTTGAGCACTGTTTGGTGATTAGAATAAACCAAGGATGATTCTCAGTAGGGAGTCCAAGTGTGACATCTTTCCACAGACAGCTGTCTGAAAGTTACTGCTTGTTAGTGGGAGTATGGCCTCCTTTTTTGTCAGGGAGCTTTTCTGTGGGAGAACTGTCCTAGTTGAGTAGTTTTCTGATATAAGATGTAGCTCAAATTCTTCCATTTCATGGTGTAAAATTTTATATGCAACAAGGAATTTATGCTTTTCTTTGAGGGTAGTGAATGTTAGAAATCTTCCTTGGTATGCTCAGCATTTGAGTTGCTATCATGCAGTCTGTTGGTGCCTGCCTAAATCTATCCTGTAGATAATAACACACTTTCATGATTTCTGTCTAATAAAATAGGATTAATTCTACTCTGAGATAATTGCATTGTCTCTTAGGCTTCTCTAGTTGTCTGGCTTCTGTTGTGCTTTGCATTTCTGATAACAAAGGCTTCTCTACGTCACTTGTTTGCGCTGGGGAGCTTGCAGTGTAGTTTAGCATATGCTTCAAGGTGGTGGTGTCACCAAAAAAAGTTCCAAGTTGTCTGTGCACTGTATTCTTCTTTGGTCTAGTGCAAGAATTTGAGTTGCTGCTAGGTGAATGTGATCAATGAAATGATGTGACTTCAGAATAGCTCAGGGAGGAAAAAGTAAGTCTTGAAATGTATGGGGACACTTAAGCTTGACACTTAGTAACTAGGAAAGCACTTGTTTGCGCTTAATGTAATGATGTGTAAAGTGGAGGTAGTGTGGCTTGGGTTGGAGGGCCAGCTTACGAACAGAGAAACCAGCTTCGCATGTAGTTGCAATTTTTAATCATTTCGATTTGGTCTAAGTTCTGTCACTCAGTTGAAAGGTGAGTGGCTCTGGTTGCCAGCACAATCAGCAGCAGAGTGCTCCAGTGCAGCACACAAGGGGGTTTCCTGAATTGGGGGAATGTCGCGGGGAGACAAGAGCTGCCAGAAGCCTGCAGCTCGAGTGGCAGTAGCTGATGGCTGGGTGGGGCCAGGGGCAACAGCAGCAGTTTTCCCCAAATATAAAATAAGCCCTTAGGGAGCACTGGTGACCAGGGTGTGGCACAGCATTTGCGGGAAGGGTGCTGAGGCAGTGCCAGCCTGACCAGAGAGCACTGGTATCCACCTGGCAGAAAGCCACAGCCTCACTCAGCTCCGCAGCCGGCACGGCTGGCACAGCTGCCCAGACAGCTTTGGCAGGAACACGCTGCCAGTGCGGGGTGGCACCTGTGAGCACAGCTGTGGGAGTGTGCCCAAGTAGAGGAGCTCTTCCACTTAGTGACAGAGCTCTAGGGGGAGGTGGGTGGGTTGAGGACTATCAGGGAGCGTGAGAGAGAGAGATGATACAGTGGAATTGCACCCTGCTTTCCCTGGGACATGCCTGGGAGGCAGACAGGACACACAGAGGATTCCTTCCTCTCTTCTCCACTTGCTGGAACACAGTGACTTGAAGGGATAGGGACCAATGGTGACGAGTTCCTGGCCAACACAGCAGGCACATCTCCTCTGTGACTACCCCACTTCCCCAGGTGTCCTGGCATAAGGGGTACAAGGCTCTGCAAGTAGAACTGAACGATAGTGAGGACAGTGGTTCATCTTGCATGGGGCTGTCACCAAGGTTAAGTTGGCCTATATCTAAACTGTTTCCATAAAGGAAAAAGACAGGTCATTGTCATGGGAGACTCCCTTTGGAAGGGAGCAGAAGGTTCAATATGCTGGCTGGAACCACTTCTTAGGGAAGTCTGCTGCCTTTCTGGGGTCTAAGTTCCTACCCTGCTATCGCCCTTGGATAATTATCCATTATTGGTTTCCCACGTTGGCAGTGATGAGGTTGCACCAGGCAGTCCAAGAGCAATCAGGAGAGATTTCAGGGCCTTGGAATGAATGTTTAAGGGATCAGGAGCACAAATAGTGCTATCATGTGTTATCTATCTTTCCAGTTGCAGGAAATGAAGGAGGAAACAGGAAGAGCCAGCAGACCAACACCTGCCTCTGAGCCTGGTGCCACTGGCAGAATTTGGGCGTTTTGATCATGGGTCAGTTTACATGATAGCAGTTAGCAACAGGCAGGGTACACCTGTCTCAGAGGGGGAAAAGGATCTTTGCACAGGAGCTAGCAGGGGTCACTGAGAGCTTTAAACTAGATTTGGAGGGGGAAAGGGATACAACCAAGTTTTCTGGAGATAAGCCTGGGGAATACCACAGTGTTTCAGAGAGTGTTCTAGTGAGGTCCTTCACTCTGCTGCCTTGGTGGAGATAGGATGGAGATCCATGCAGCAGCAGTGACACAAGGGTTATTATTGATGTTAACCATGGTAGCTCCTGAAAATGGTCATGTAGGAACTGGGGCTTCTCTCCGCAAGAAAGTGGCAGGATCAACAGCCCAGCTGAAGTGCATGTACATCAGTGCCTGCAACATGGGCAATAAAGAGGAAGAGCTGGACACAATTGCACAGCAGTAAAACTGACACAGTTGCAATTGTGGAGACATGGTGGGATGACTGGCACAGCTGGGGTGTACTCCTAACTGCTTAAAAGAGTTGCTGGATAGCCAGGCCCAGAGAGTGATGGTGAATGGAGTTAAATCCAGCTGGCAGCCCATCACCAGTGGTGATCCCCAAGGCTCACTATTGGGCGCCAGCCCTATTCAATATTTTTATCAATGACCTGGAAAAGGGGATCCAGTGCACCTTCAATCGATTTGGAGGTGAGGCCAAGCTGGGCAGGAGTGCTGATCTGCTGGAGGGCAGGATGGCTCTACAGAAGGATCTGGACAGGCTGGATTGAAGGGTTGAGGCCCATTGTATGTGCCAAGTCCTGCCCTTAAGTCACAACAACCTTGTGTAACACTACAGGCTTGGGGCAGGGTGGCTGGGAAGCTGCCTGGTGGAAGAAGACCTGGGAGTGCTGTTCAGCAGTTGCTGAACATGATCCAGAGTGTGCCCAGGTGGCCAAGAAGGCCAATGGCATCCTGGCCTTTATCGGCAATGGTGTGGCCAGCAGGACCAGGGCAGTGATGGTCTCCCTTTACTTGGCACTGGTGAGGCCACACCTTGAATCCTGTTTTCAGTTCTGGGCCCCTCACTACGAGAAGGACACTGAGGTGCTGGAGCGTGTCCAGAGAAGGGCAGTGGAGCTGGGGAATGATCTGCAGTACAAGCCTTATGAGGAGTAGCTGAGGGAGCTGGGATTTTTTAGCCTGGAGAAGAGGAAGCTCAGGTGTGCCCTTATCACTATCTACAGTAACCTGAAAGGAGCACAAGTTTTACAAGGGGAGGTTTAGATTGCCTATTAGGAAAATTTTTTTTCACCAAAAGGTTTGTAAACATTTGAACAGGCTGCCTAGGGAAGTGGTGGAGTCACTGTCTTGGGAGGTATTTAAAAGGTACGTGGATGTGGCTTTTGGGGACATTGGTGGACTTGGCTGTGTTAGGTAAATAGCTGGACTTGATCTGAAAGGCCTTTTCCAACTTAAACAATTCTATGATTCTAAATTAGTTGACTAAAGTAGTAGGCTCTGTTGATCATGTTACTGTTCACCGGGTTGTGTAAAGGTTTCGGAGATACTTCTATAATCCTTAATAAGTAATGGTCTGTAAGTCTAACTTACTAATGAGCTGATAAAAAGTACCAGACAGTAATTACCAGTGTTAAAAGAAATAGCTGTGACAAGGAAGTGAGTGGTTGTCTGAAAACTTGACCTGTGCTTGGGGGCATACAGAACAGCACTGAACATTGCAAGTTTATTAAGAGTGGATTTCTAACTGTCTTGTATTTCTTTACAGCAAATTACTCATGCCCACAACACTGTATCTAACTTCAAGAGATTCCATGGCCGTGCATTTAATGATCCCTTTGTTCAGAAGGAAAAAGAAAAGTTGAGCTATGATTTGGTTCCCATGAAGAACGGTGGAGTTGGAGTAAAGGTAAATTTGCAGCGTATCTTTCTGGATTGTATAGCTAAATCTGAAGTCTTACATTTCAGCACCTAGTCATGAAAATAAGCGTTTCTTTAATAACCCTACAGGTGGGTTGTTTTGATCTTTCTGTTAAAGAAGAGCTCTTCTATGGATAGACAGCTTCATCTTTAAATAGTGGATGTTAACTATCAAATTAAGGTTCACTTACAAATAATAAAAAGTTTTCCTTTTGGCAAATTGCATATCCAGCTCAACCACACCAGCAGAAAAACTAAGATAATTACAAGGTTGTGTGGTTTTACTTCAAAGTATGAGTTTCTGTCACTTTTGTGTGGAATGCATTGCAGCAGTCTTATTACGTGGTTACAAATGCTTTAGAAAGTAGTTGGAACTCTTCTTTAGAATAATTACCATAAATGAGTGGCAAGTGTGTCTTAAGTGGACTGCCTGGAGTAAGTTACTTGCACAAAGGTGTTCAAAACCAGCTCCTACTGCACTGCAGGTTTGGCTGTTGCTTACATTTCAAGGACTTCACTGATCCAATGTCAGCTTTTCCTAGAATAGGTACAGTTAATAACATTGTCCATTTACAGAAACATATACAATTACTGATAATGAAGCCTTGTTGGCATAACAGGGTAGCTTCACTAATGAAGAGCTTAGCTTGAACTGGTCCCTCAAAACTTCACTATAGATCAGTCCTAAGTAGTGAATAGATCACAGAATTATATACATTAGAAAGAATATTGACTGGAAAAGCAGCCAAGCTTTACAAAAAGAGGAGATGCTTTTTCTTTTGCTGTTTGTGACTTGTGAGGTTAACAGATAAATTCAGAGAGAAATTATTGGTTTCCTTGAATCAGTGTGTGTAGGAGTCTTGTACTATATGAGAGTCTAGTGTTGGGAGAACACTACTACTTAGTATTTTTCCTATTTTTCTTAGGCTGCTTGGAGAACAAATTAGTATTTATTTCCATTTAACTGTAGTTAAAAAGTTTTAATAATTGATTCAGTAACATTCAGTAAGACTGGGAGGTTCAGGGAACAATTTTTCTATTAAAACCAAAATGCTTAATTTTCCCCCAAATTGTTCTGAGTGAATGAAAGACAAGTGCTACTTTCTAGCATCAGTTGTAACATGTTATCTTCATCATTGTCATGTATTCTATTACACAATAAAAATGGTGATTCAAGAATGAGTTTTGGTAAGAGAGCAATAAATAAACTTCTTGCTGAGCTTTATCTTAAGCTCTTGGTTGTTTTATGTGCAGAGGTGAGCTATTGTTGAACAGTTCATCCTTTCAGAGACTCCTCACATATTTGAACAGAAGGATAAAAATGCCAAGAAAAAATGGACAGCAAGTAGGTCTGGACATTTTTTGCATTTGGCAGCAGTTTGAAAATTGATGGCTATTTTTACTTAATTTTAAACTTGTGTCACTTTTGGCCCTTTCCTAGCCATTTCCCTCATCTATGGAGTTGATACAGCTCTTGATGTTTTAAGACCGTGAGACTGGAATTATTGCTTCTATAAACACTCAACTGGGAAATTAAATTGTAAAGTGAAGTTCTATAATGAAATAATGAAGCATGTCATCATTCATAGAGTATTAGCCAGCAATGTATCAAAAAACATTAAATGTGTGTAATTTTTCCTCCAGTTGAACTAATGGAATTTTTACCTATTCTATCCAGGTCATGTACATGGATGAGGAGCACATCTTCAGTGTGGAACAGATTTCAGCTATGCTATTGACTAAATTAAAGGAGACTGCAGAGAGTAACCTGAAAAAGCCAGTAACAGACTGTGTTATTTCTGTAAGTAATTGTAGTGCACAGGAACATTATGTCTTTTAACTTCAGCTATCGAGGGCATTCTGTTTCTATTCATGCAGAGTGAAAAAGAACTGTGCTAAGCACTTACAAAGGGATTAATCCTAACTAGCTTTAGAGCTTTTGACTTAAAGAAATCCCAGGGCTGCATCTATATTCCAGACCCTGACTAACTTCATGAACTCATTCTCTTGGAAATGTCTGAGGCTTTGGACCCAAAATGTTTCTGGATCCAAGTATATACCCTTCTGGATATATATCCAGAGCTTGTTTTCATGACTAAGCATACTAATTACTCATTAAAGTAAATACATATGTTTGTGTTTTTTCTTGAATTGAAAATGATTTGATAACAACTTTGATAAACAATTTTCTTTGTTTATCAAAATTTGCCCTCTGGCAGCTGAAAATTTTACTTTCTGTCCTGTTTATGTTTATTCTTTCAGAAAATTTTGTTGGGTTTTTTTCAATGTTATGACTGCACAGAAAATGACCTCAGATCAAGAGCAGCCATTCCATTGCAAAGCCCCCAGTATAAAATAACACCTGCCTCTCTGTTCTCAGTGACTCTGAACAAGTCTGTCTCATGTTGCATCTAGGAATATTTAGCTCTTGTTATTATTAGAAATGTTGATTCTCCAGTTGATACCTGGAAAGCTAGTTCTTCGTGTGTCCCTGGGGACATCAGAAGGCACTGTCCAACGTCAATGCTAGAGATCTGTAGAAAATTTTTGACAGCATATTCCTTCAGAATTTCTTAGCACTTCTTGCCCAAAGTAATTTCCACCAAAATAGATACTCTTCATTTGTTATCTCTTATTTCTTTGCATCTCTTACATCTGTAGTATTGCTGTATGTTTTTAATTCCCTCTTTACTTTTTTGGATGAGAGTATACCTGGTAGTTCTGATTAAGGTATTCCATGTCACTGTCTTCATAATATCCAGTTTCACATTTTGGGCCAGCACTTAATGTTATTAGCATATACAAGTAACTCATTTGTTTCTTGCTAATGTGTGTTCATGTAAATTACCTGATGCGTGTTTAATTCCATCTCTGATTGAATAGAATATTTGAAGTGTCAGTTCAGTATGGTAGTTGCATTTTAGAGGCTTGCAGTAAGCGTCTTCCTCAGAGAGGAGGAATAGATACAATTTTTAAATTAATACTTTTAAATAAATAGTGTGATGTCTCATTTTCTGGAAATAACTTTGTATTCTCGCCTACTTTCTTCAGGTTCCATCATTTTTCACAGATGCTGAAAGGAGGTCCCTTCTAGATGCAGCTCAGATTGTTGGCCTAAATTGTCTTAGATTAATGAATGACATGACAGCAGGTAAGTAGGATAAAATAGCAGTTCCTGCAAATGTCAGGTGGGACAGGGGGTGCATTTAATTACACTAAGAAAAAGGGCTGACTTGAAAAGGCAAACATGGGACATAAATGTTTGAAAAACTTGCTACTCTTTTCTTGGTTTAATGTCTTCTGTGTGAAGGGGTAGATGAGATCAAGCTCCAGTGACAATTACCTCCCTGAGAACTTACTTACGAGTAGCTGCGTGTGCCTGGACTGCTTGTTCATTTAGTGTACTGCCCAGAAGCACAGCTGCAGGATTTAGGCACTCTTAAAGGAAGTTCCTTGATTAAACATCAACACCTCATAACTTCCAAGGCTTTTTTCAGTATAGGCAGGGTTTTAAACATGCACATGGCTCTGCTGTTTCTACAACTCTCAGACAGAACCTTCCTGCCTGGGGGACACTCATTGTAAATACAAAACTGGATTTGGGTTTTGTTGTTAAGATGTTCTATGCCTTTGATTACTTTGCAAGGCAAAAAAAAAACCAACCCAAAAAACCCCAAACAAGTGCTTAGAGAGCATGTACATGACTAAGGGAGTATGTTCTGCTTCTCAGATCCTATAGCTTATATTAATGGAATAAAGCTTCCATGAAGATATATACCTTGCATAGGTGTATGTCTGGATTTGTCTTGATGCTTTTGATCTCATGGCATAATGTTCACAGGGATGTGATGGTATGCCATTGGAAACTGTAGACTGCGTTATATCTGACACTTCTTTTGCAGTGGCTCTGAATTATGGAATTTATAAACAAGACCTTCCAGCTCCTGAAGAGAAGCCACGGATAGTTGTATTTGTTGATATGGGACATTCTGCATTTCAAGTATCAGCCTGTGCATTCAACAAGAGTAAACTGAAGGTAGTAAGATTTAATGGGAATAAAAGGGTTTATAAGCAATTAGAATCCAATAGCCTGCCAATGTGCCTTGTTTTTTAAATTCAGAAATAATTTAATGCATGGAAAGTGGCAACAAGTCAAAAGTTGAACGTTTTCATCAGTGTCCTTCATTTCATTAGAATTGTTTCAAACAGGCTGTACGTTTCTTGCAATACACAAATGTAAGCTATCTTATACAGGTGCTATAATTCAGTTTGTTTTATCTAAATGAATGTGTGTATGGATTGAAATTTTGAGTACTTAGGATTGTCGCTTAGTTACTTAGACTTATTTGCTCCTTAAAAGTGAAGAGCAGTTTTTGGCTGATGTGGTTGTGCATTGGAAGATAGGCTGACCTGTCCCCCATGTTTTATTGAAGCAAGGGCTTGCCTATACTGGAAGACTGCTATTCCCTTTGATTTTACTGAATGTAAGACTTAATTGTGTTCTTTCAAACCAGGTACTTGGCACAGCATTTGACCCTTTCCTCGGTGGGAGAAACTTCGATGGAAAGCTGGTAGATTACTTTTGTGCAGAAATAAAATCAAAGTACAAACTAGATCCAAAAACCAAAGTTCGGGCTCTTCTTCGTCTGTATCAGGAATGTGAGAAACTGAAGAAACTAATGAGTTCAAATAGCACAGACATTCCCCTAAATATTGAGTGCTTCATGAATGATACTGATGTATCTGGAAAAATGAACAGGTGAGTTCTGTACAAAACAGGCATTTCCTTTGCTGGCCATATTTTTTAAACAAGTGTTTCTTTCCGTGTATGAAAGAAACTTAATGTGCTAAAATTAAGTGCTGAATAGCTGTGGCATTTTTTTAATGCTAGAATAGCTAAAGCTGTGAAATGTAATGTTCAGCTACTTGAGTAATGTTTCAGTGCAATAAAGCATGCATAAGAAGCTTGGATTCTTTTTGTGTAATGATATGTTCTTAAAACCATGGATTGATGCATGCAAACCAGAGGGCTGGCTGCATATTTAGGCCTTCTGCATATTTTAGGTAACGTAAATCCCATACTGCTCTTAAGATAGCAACAATTGAAGCTTTGTTTCTTTTTTTCTGTTCTTAGTGTACTGTGGATATTGGTAGGGAAATGGAGGGCAGAAACAGTGCTTATGGGAGATGACTTGATTGTGGTCCAAGTGTAAATGAAGTCTCTGTCTCTTGCACATGTTCACAGGCATGGCTTCATTTGTTAGTTCTGTAGCTACTGCTAAGAGTGGTGGGTTCTTTTTCTTCCAGTAGTTAGGCAACAGTTCTTCAATATAAAGGAAGTGTCATTGTTTTCTGATTTCTTATCTGTAACCTCTGCTGAGAGGCAAATATATAGCAGCTGCCCAAAAAAACCCTTTATCTTATTTAATTACATTGATAGTGGCTTAGGAAAGTCTGTAAGCAGCTGTTTGTGTACTGCCTTGTCTACGGTTGCCACTTTGGCCTACTCACAGGAGTTTAGCTTTAAGTCTCTTTGCAGTGTAGGTAACAAACCTGGTCTGTATCAATTTGGAAGCAAATGCCAGGCACGGTTCTTGTGGGACAGACATTCTTTAGTTAATTCCATTTTTTTCCTTAGGTCACAATTTGAAGAATTGTGTTCTGACATGTTGCAAAGGATAGAGATGCCTCTGCTTTCATTAATGGAACAAACACAGCTGAAAGTGGAAGATGTAAATGCTGTAGAGATTGTGGGAGGAGCAACCCGTATTCCTGCTGTCAAAGAGAGGATTGCTAAATTCTTTGGCAAGGATGTCAGTACAACACTGAATGCAGATGAAGCCATAGCTAGAGGCTGTGCTCTTCAGGTATAGTACTGGCAACATTTCGTGAACTTGAAAGATATATTTCTTGGTAGCACTTCTGTGAAGAATTAGTCAAGCAGTTATGAAAAACTGTAGAAGTAGTCCATTTAAAGTACTCAAGGGAACATGCATGTTCACTAGGTCTTTTTATGGGACTGTGCTGTTTAAAAAGTCCAGAGTACTCCTCTCTGGTGCAGTACTCTATTGCAGTACTTCATTGCCGATGCTGGGTGTATTCTGTAAGCAGTACACTCTGCTCTTCAAAAGAACATGATCTAGGGATCTCGAGTGCCAAAATTTTAAGTTGTTGTCAAGCTGAAAGGTATTTTTACTCAACAAGGTGTGAGGAGTATCTATGGAGAGCCCAAACTACTGCAAGTTTTAGTTTTCTAATATCCAACTTGCCATCAATGTGAAACAGGCTTTATTATGTCTCCCTCCCATTGTTACTGTTTCCAACTAGTGAACTATATTTTACAAGCAAACCTCTCATTCTGTGTTCTTCCTTTTCTCCTTTAACATCTTGTCTTATTTCACTCTCTTGTCTTTGACTTGTTTTTTTTATTCCATCTCACTAACAGCTTCCCATCACCAGCAGTCAGTTGTGTTCAGGGAAAGAAGCAGGACCCTTTAGATCAACACCACGTCTTTTAGGACTAAGCAGTGCAGCATTTCCGTTCTTTACAGTCCTGGTATTTGCTTAGAGAGTTATCTTTGCTCACAAGGTAAAAAAGGCCTGCTAACACAGCGCGTAAACACTTGTGTATGGGATTTCTTATGATACTGCATTGAAATTGAGCATTGAAATAGTTCTGCTTAATAAAGTCAACACAGTTCTCTCTTGTTCAAGGATTTTTTTGCTGTCTTGGCTAGTGGAGTAGAACAGTGAACCAACTTTAATGCAAGTTTTTTTGGTGTTGGTTTTTTGTTTTTTTTTTCTTTTCTTTTAGTGTGCCATTCTTTCTCCAGCTTTTAAAGTGAGAGAGTTCTCTGTGACAGATGCTACACCTTTTCCAATATCTTTGCTGTGGAACACAGAAGCAGAGGACACTGAAGGGTAGGTATCTCAGACTACAGTTCTATGAAGCTTTTGACCTTCGTAATTCAAGGGTAATGTGCTTGCTTGCATTTAAATTAGGATCTTGGCATTCTGATGTAGAAAACTCATAGGCCATGTACCGGAGATGATTGACAGGGGAGATTGTAATTGACATAGGTTGAAATTTTAACTGTAATTCCTCATATGTAAAAATATAAAGATTAAAAAAAAGTGACTGAATGAGCTACCAACTAGTATCTTGTCTTGCATTGCCTTTATCTGTTTGTCAGGATTAGGAATATAAATTTAACTAGATCAGTGGCTGGGTCCTGATTCCACTTTGCTTTCTGGCTTTTCTTTTTTTTTATTCAAGGTGCTCCCGACACCTGTCTGAGATTCTTGATTTAGTAGTAGTGTTATGTACTATGTAAATATTGTGAGCTTATATGGGTGCTGTTTATCTGACTGAAGCAAGAATTTAACACCTAGCAAAAATTTAACATTTGTAAGGGTAATTTCTTGTAGTTGCAGTCTCTTATGACTGACATCTGTTACTAACTGTGCCATGCCTGTGGGAAATGCAGTTGCTGTCTAAGATGTAAAGAGCTCCAAGTTCAACTTGTGGAAAAATCATAGTTCTAGAGGGACCTGTTCATACCTTTTTCATGTTCTTTGTAGTTTAGCCTTTTTTTTTTGCTTCTTGTCTGTTTTCCATGGAGGTGCAAGGCCTAGTTGTTCTGTCACTTGTGAGAGCAGCCTGTGGGTTCATTTCTAGGTAAAGCTCTCACTTTCTCTCATCTAGGTTATTAGATGAGATCTTCCACAGTTAGAAGACGAAACTTAGTTGGAAATTAGAATCAGGCTGGCATAAACAGCGGGACATGCCTTAGAACACAAAGTAAAGCTGGTTGCCTTTCTGGCATGTCAAGGAATGAATAATAATCTGGTGTCAGGGTTCTCAACTGAGCCATGGAACGTAAATGAGCAAGGAATTAACAGGGCTATAATTATCCCTTTGAGACTGAGGAAGGGTGCGAATTATGATTCAAAATACACTATTCCAAGCTCAAATAGTGGAATAGGACAATTTCTCATTACACCAGAGAACAGTAAATCCTTTTCCCTTGCCATACAGTAGTGAAGTATCTTTATTGGAATTGTTCAGAAGGGTGAATGTGTCAAAACATGATGTTCCTCTGAAGAGTTCCAGCCCTACATCAAAACCTTCCAGCTCAAATACACTGCTAAAAGTGATATTTTTCCCTTAATTACAGAGTTCATGAGGTCTTCAGCAGAAATCATGCGGCACCTTTTTCTAAAGTACTTACATTCTATAGAAAAGGTCCATTTGAGCTAGAAGCTTTTTATTCGGACCCTAATGGAGTCCCATATCCTGAGTCAAAAATTGGTAAGTAGTTGTCCTGGAAATGGTGTTGTCTGCAGTACAATGATTTGAGATCAAACAGTAACCGTGTTGTGGTGCAGTATGGTTATGATGTATATATTCAGGTTTTTGTGTCTGAAGGACTCAGAATTTTCCCATTCCAAAGGTAATTGAATTGGTATTTTTTATTTTTCTTGCTTATAAAGTTGCTTTGGCTAAATGAAGAAATGAGGGGAAACAAGCAAATGCCTACAACTAAAATGTGGTTATCGCTACAAAAGATAACTGTAACTTTTTTTATCTTCTTTTTGGCTTATCACTAAAGCAAACTAGGAATAATTGAAACATATCTCCTCATATAAAAAAAAGCATGTCTTGAATAACTAGTTATTGTTTTTACCTGTACCTTCTGGGATTGACATAATGCTGAATAACTTTTAATCAAGGCAGCCTGAAATAGTGGCAGCTACAAGACTGCAGTATTGATTTGTCCGTGTAACATTTCTAAGCAGCTCTTTCATACTTTTTGACAAATTGCAGCACTTGACCTTGTTGATACTTACAAAGAGCTTACAGCATGGTTAGTTAGAAAAAGATTGTGGTGGTAGAGACAGGCCAATTAAATAATTGTTCTTGAGTTCTAGACATGCAATTAAGTGTTGTATGTTTGCATACCATATATTTTGAAAAAACAGCACAATGGAGAAGGACTTATTACAAGTGCAAGTAGTGACAGTACAAGGGGGAATAGCTTTAAAAACTGCAAGAGAGCAGGTTTAGATGAGATGTTAGGAACAAATTCTTTGCTGTGAGGGTGGTGAGGCACTGGAACAGGTTTTGTGAAGAACTTGTGGATGCCCCATCCTTGGAGGTGTTCAAGGCCAGGCTGGATGAGGCCATGAGCAACCTGGTCTAATGAAAGATGTTCCTGCCTGCAGCAGGGAGTTTGGAACTCGATCTTTAAGGTCACTTCCAACCCAGACCATTCTGTGAGTCTCTGGCAGTATTTTGTAGTTACAGAAACATCAGACTTCCTTTTGTGGCTGACTCTTACCATAAAGACTGATGGTGGGGTTTGTGAGTGTTCAATTTATATGTCTTTAACAAACAAGAAGCCGTTTACCTGTTTAACTTAACAGTTCTGAAAACTGGTAAGAACAGAACTGAAAACCAGACTTGTTTCAACTCAGTTGCCAATTAATTCTTTGCTCAGAACAGAATTATTGGTATGACTAATGGGTGAATTAATAGTTCTAATGAGACTGGCAAAAGGGAGAACAGGTCACACAACTCCAGTATTATTGGATTTACGAGACAAAGGATTACATTCCTTAGCCTATAAAATAGGCAGGTAAAAGCTTGTGCACTTGCAGTTCAGATCTGCTGCTGAAGGAATGGTGTGTGCAAATGTGTATATCTGGCCTGGGGAATTGGGGAACTTGTACTTTGCAGTTAAGGGAGCATTGTAGTCTCGAGGTCACTCTTTTGGTAATCCATGCATAAGGAAAAAAGTCTGCTGTTAATATCACGGACGTCTGATTCTTCATTTACTGTTGAACTAATTGTCTGTCTATTAGTTCCACAATGCTTGTTTCAAGTGTTACAGTAGTTACAGAACAATTAGATTCTGCTCTTGAATAAAGGGTAATGGCAGACTTGCATGCATGTTAGAAGCTGTAAGGAAAGCCCCTAGAAATATTGTTTCTATGTTGGGCAGTAACTTGTATTAGAAAGACACCACTTAATATTGGCATTAGACTAAGCCTTTCGGCAGTTTTCTTTCAGCCCACTAGTAACACAGATAGCACCAGTTTTGTATTTACTCTGTATTAATGGTGTCAGGAGAACCTACTGTTTGATTTATTAGATGGAGTTGGCTGAAAAGCAGTGTACTTTGGTTTTGTTGGGGTTTTTTTCTGGTAGTACTGATTTAATTTGGGGGACCATGAGATTAGCACAGAGGCTTCAGCAAATACTTAGAAAACAATTTGTCTATGAAAAAGGAAGATGTTTTCCTGGCTCTGTAATATTACCTACTTAATTCCACTGTGTGAGTTTTGATTCTTTTGGTTTTAGGTAGGTATGTTATCCAGAATGTGGCAGCCCAGAAGGATGGAGAGAAGTCTAAAGTCAAAGTGAAAGTCCGTGTCAATACTCATGGCATTTTCAGTGTGTCCACTGCATCTATGGTAGAACCAGTTAAAAGTGAAGAGTGTGAAGATCTCAGTGCTGAGACTGAAGTGGAATCTCAGGACCAGAGGCCTGTTGAAAACTTAAGTGATGTAAGTTGACTTCTCTTGTGTGTGAATGTTCTTACTGATAAAAGTGTGTTCTGCTGTTACATACTCTGGAAGAAAAATACCTTCTTCTAAGGAAGCAAAAGGAGATTAATTTTAAGATATGTGTAGCTGTCAGGAAATGTCTTTACAAGAACAGGAGACGATTTGTGCTATCTTGAAAGTATGTGGATTTCAAAATCAGTTATTGTGCAAAGTGCCAAATAGCAGCAGGTGGGTTGTTTGAGGGTGGGATTGCTTACAGCTGCCATAGTTATCCAACTGTTCCAAACAGGAAAACTTGATTTGGATCGTTAATCATCCATGTGCTCTGTGTTGAAAGGATTTGTATGTAATCCTTTGTATTAGTAAAGTTTTTTGAAACTTTCTGTGAAAGGGAAATCTGAATTGTTTTCTACAGCATTGAAGGAGAGGGGAACACTGGGGAATAATGCACATTGTTATAGTCTACTTGATGTTTTAATAGTTTTCTGAGGGGGACAAAGCTTAAAAGTTATGACTCAATAAATTAAAAGCCCCTTTTTTTAAGAGGAAGTGGTAACGTGCACACACGCACACAAGTATTGTGCAGCAAGCCTGGCACTGGTAACATTTTCATGAAGTCCTTCTGAACGTGCAGCCAGTCTGTATCTCCATAGCTGAAGCGTGTGTGTTTCTGCGTGTGCACAGAATGCTTTGTAGGGCACTTTGTACCATATGTGCGTCAGAAGTGAAGTGCCCTATACCTAAATGCAAGTGCACATGCCTTCTACATCCTTTGTGCCTGGGCTTTCATTTCAGAAAAATATCCAGCAAGAGAACAGTGAGGCTGGAACACAGTCCCAGGTACAAACTGATGGTCAGCAAACGTCACAGTCTCCCCCTTCATCAGAACCTCCCTCTGAAGAAAACAAAATCCCAGATGTCAAGAAAGTGAGTGACCCTTTAACTCTGTTGAAAATGTTATGCTATATAATGGTGGCTTTTAAAATGGTAACATATTTCAGGAGAAGTAAGGAACTTGGTGTTGGAACCTTTTTCATTTTGACACCTTTACTATTTATGAAAATAATGTCTAAATCTTGTGATGATTTTTGTACGGAGTTTGCAAAAGGATTCCTGCAAGAAGTCTTTCTCTACCCCTTCCCTGACTTCTTGCAGTGTTATACAGTTAGTTTATTTGGGTTGCAGACATTTCAATTTAAACAGCAGTTAGAGGCCAAGCTTATTATGCCTGCTGAGGGAAGTGGGGATCAGGAATTCATAAACCTAAGAGGAAATAACTGATGTGAAACATTTGCCTGCATGTTATTGCTAGTGGTTTGGCTCATTCATCTGTATGAGATGAAAAAGACTTTGGGTTAAAATCTTAACCACTGTCAGCATCATTAGTGAACTGCTACGTTACAGATGGACACTTCTGGAAAATCTGCAAACACACCGTATGTCTGTGAAATGTCCTTGCTGTAGCTCAGTGTTTACTGTCTGGGAAACAGACTGTAAGGAGATTAGGATAGGAGGTGGAATCCCCAAAAGGAAAGTGCCTCATGAGTATATTTTGAAGATTCTAAAAGAACATGGAAAAGCCTTTGTGTGTTCTTTCTCTGAATGTATCTTTCATCATGGTGATACTTCATCAGAAAGAAGTCAGGAAAATTATCTTATTTTTCTTCTTTCTAACTCAGACAAATGAGAAGAAAGGTGATCAGCCCCCAGAAGCTAAAAAACCCAAGATAAAAGGGAAGAATGGGGAAACTATCCATTGAAGCTAACTTGGTTTAGCAGTTAGGAAAAGATTTCAATATGTATATTGAAACAGAGGTGAGTTAGTGTGGTTTGGACTGCTTTTTTGTGTGCAGTTATTAACCATTCACCTGCTTCTCAAGGAAGCCTCTGTTCTTGCACTGTCACCCTGGAGTGTGCGCTCAATTAACAATGAGCTAATATACTGTTTGCCTTCTAACACATAATTGACAAATGTTTATCAGAAAGATTGAAGTGTCCTTTATAGCAATTACCATCAGAGCACTGATCTTTGGAGTGACATCAGAGATTTTTTTAAACTCTTGTAATCCAGAGAAGTGCAACCCATTTCTTCAGATACCTCTACTGTATTATAATGAGAATTTCAGCAGTTAGGTGAGCCAAGGCCTCTGGGAGATTTTACAAGAGCTGTGCTTCGCAGAATGCTGTTTGAACATCAGTATTTTTTAATTAAAATGTTTTCTGTGGTATACAGGGAAAGATGATTATGCAAGATAAACTGGAGAAAGAAAGAAATGATGCAAAGAATGCAGTGGAGGAATACGTATATGAGTTCAGGGATAAGTTGTCTGGACCATATGAAAAGTTTGTTTGTGAAAAGGTAGGTTATGGTTTCAGGAACTTCTCTGAAAATACTGATACCAAATGTCTGTGTTGTATACCTTGGTCAAATGTTCTCAAAGCCGCCCTGGACATAGCTGCAAACCCAAAACTTCATTTGAAGGATGGCAGTGACTGTTGCTAAAGAACAAAAAACTTGACTCTTTTCTGAACTACAACATAGGCTGCTAACACTTAAAGCTGCTTCTGTCTTGCTTGCCTGCTTGCTTGCTGTCTCAGTAGTCCTTTTTTAGCAGTCGGTCTGTGGTCTTCTCCTCTCTCTTATGAGCTACTTCTCTGAGGGGCAGCTGGCCTCTGGTTTTTAGTAGAAACACCTGGTTCAGAACAGCTGTAACTCATCAAGGTAAAGACTGCCTACAGCTTATTCTTGTTTTCCTACATTTCTCCCCTTTTACTTTAGATCGATACAATACATAACTAAAATTTTCCTCTTTTTCCACACATGCTAATAACTAAAGGTGGTTTGGCTGGGGCACACTAAAAGGTTCAAATACATTACAACAAGTGACAAACCCAGAATTAGGTTTGGGCTTATCAGATCCATATCCCTGAAAATAAATTCTGTCACAAGTGGAGTAAAGTTTTGTTTCCAATTCAAGCTGGTGACTGAAAGGGCAAGTTGTGTTGCTTTATGCATAATCAAAACCATGAATTAGAGCTGCACCCCAAACATTGGCCTAATCAAGGACAAAAGGCTATAAATGCTACCTATGTTGTAGGTGTGTGTTTCTCAGTCCATAAGCTGGTATGGTTTAAGTAACTTAATTAGGCAAAAACTGCAGTAGAAATTAAATTTTTATATAGGAGGCTAAAGATTAATATATATATTTACCACTCTCCTGTTACTTCAAGACAAACCTAGTCAATTGGTGTGTATTTTGATGTTTGATGTGTTGAATTATATTGACACACAGGATCTGCAGGGATTCTCTGCCCTCCTAGCAGAGACAGAAGGCTGGTTGTATGAAGAAGGTAAGGATGAAGCAAAGCAGGTGTATGTAGAAAAACTAGAGGATTTAAAGGTAGGTCTGTTAATATGCCCAAAAAGCAAAATTTCCAGACCACTGTGCTAAACAACATTAATGAATTTTAATGAATCACATAAACACGTAGAAATTGCTTTTTCTAGAAATTGGGTACTCCGATTGAAATGCGCTATCAAGAAGCAGAGGAACGACCA
The DNA here is from genome assembly GCA_013397115.1 of Edolisoma coerulescens. Lineage (NCBI taxonomy): Eukaryota > Metazoa > Chordata > Aves > Passeriformes > Campephagidae > Edolisoma > Edolisoma coerulescens. The sequence goes on along the minus strand of VWZW01003888.1, from coordinate 344,618 downwards.
AGGCTGTTACAAGAATTGGGGCACAGGCTCCAGTACTATGCTACAATAGCTGGGGAATTCAGGAATAAAGTAAGTGGCCTTTTTTTTAACCACAGTGTTTCAGTGAGGCTCATTGGCTGGAGGGGCTTTAAATTCACTTTCAGATGAGCTGCAATCTCCTGCTATGTAGGTCACAAATGTAACACCACAAGTGTTTCCCAGAACTCAAAAAAATCTCACAGTGTGTCATATCTTCAGTTGCTTGATGGTTTTGGATGTTTTCAGGCGAAAGAGGACATTCTTATAAAGAGTTTAGGCTCATGGTCTGATTCTTGACCTTTTTAAAAGTGATCTGACTGGTTTTTAGAAATGTGCTCCTCTTCCAGTTCTTTCAGGGACAAGAATTATTGTATGGTGAGAAGCATTAGTATAAAACCTACTTGTAGATAAAGTAAAAACCACAGTTTTATTATATGTGTGTGTTTGGGGCTTGTTTTTTCTGGGGTTTTTTTTGTGTTTTGGTGTGTTGTTTTGGTTTGGTTTTTTTAATTGGTATTTGTAGATTACTTTTCTTGATAAGCATTCCTGTCTGAAAGTTTGCTCCTTGGGTTTCAACTTAAAGAATTTTAATAGGACAGCTCACAACACTCAAACTAATTCAGTCTGAGACTTGTGTCAGAAACAATTATGTCCTCACAGCTATAGATGACAAAATTATGTGAAGTCATTAGTAGTGTTATACTTGAAATAATTAGCATAATTGAAAATAGTATGTTTAAAACTTGGTTGTATTTAAGAATTCTAAATACGGATTCATCAGTTGTGTTGCTGGGCAGATCCTTCTCCTGATATCAGTTAATTGTGTAACTGTGGCATTGTAGGGAATGCTAAAGTTAAAAACTCTGATCTTTCCCCCTGTACATCAGAATCTCAGTGTTCAAACTACCTTGGGTCCAGGTAGCCCCTCCAGAATGGGAGGGAATGTTTTTTTTAATCAGCCTTGTTAAGAATGTTAAATTTTAATGCATGACCTTTTTGGGAAGCTTCTATGCCCTCTGTGATGAGATTTCTTGTTTATTTGGGCAAAGGAAGCTTTATATTGACATCTGTCTTTCCTGTTGTCTCTTGCTGTAATGGATCTCCCTTGTGGCTAACTCCTATTTAGTTTGACCATTGGAAAAGATTTACAAGTTGTAAATAATTGAGATAGTCTTGTTGGCATAACTTGATGACATTATAAACTAATACAAAATGCTTGTATTTGGACAGGATGAGAAATACATCCATATCGATGAGATGGAAATGATGAAAGTAGAGAAGTGTGTTAGTGAAGTGGTAGAGTGGATGAATAATGCTGTGAGTGCACAGGCTAAGAAGAGCTTAGATCAGGATCCAGCTGGGCATTCAAGTGAAATTAAGGCAAAGCTACAGGTAAGTAGCATAAGAAACTATCTTTAGAGGTTGGTGCTAAAAGTAGACTGGTAGCTGTGCTCTTTATTGCACCCAGTTTCATCTTGCTGCTCCAATGTTCTTGGAAGGTAGAAAGTATGGAGAGAAGGAGATTGAGTAGAAAGCAAAAGAGCTCTAGTATACTGTATACAATTCTGTGGAGCTCATTGATATTTTGTCTTTCAGTCGCCTTAAAAACTCAGGTTGTTTTTCAGTGTCTTACTAGGAGACGAAATAGTATTGAAAAAACCAATGTGAAATGCAAAATACTTAGTTGAACTTTGCTCACAGAACATCAGAAATTATATCAATTAATTTATTTCAGGGTACAATAAGTGCTTGTCAGTTTGGACTGGGGGAACAAATGCAGGAGCCAATTTCAAGCAGTCTTTTGGACGCAGGGCTTTTTTCCGCTAGTGAAGCTGTTGGCTCCTTAATATGTATTCTGCCCACATCTTTTCCATTTCTTTTAGGAGTTAAACAATGTCTGTGAGCCTGTTATGACACAACCAAAAGCAAAAGTTGACTTTCCTAAAGAGGAAAACCCATTAGGTGAAAAGAGTGATTATAAAACTGAAGACATGGGAGAAGATGACAAAAATTCTGAAATGCCTCAGCAAAATGTCAAATGTCATCCAGGTGATCAAAACACCATTAACATGGACCTGGACTAAGCCACTGCACTTGCAGCAAATGATTTCATCCCATGACAGAAGATGTTTTGGCTGTCATATATGATGGGGGTGGGAATGCATTGTTTTGGAAGCTATTTATATTTTTTTTCTTAAGACTTGTCTGGGATATGTTATGTTGTGGGAGGAGGAATAGTAATAGTGTTGGTCATGACTATCCTAAAAGGAAAATTGCCTTGGTAACTTTCAGATTCCTGTGGAATTGTGAGTTCATACTAAGCTTCTGTGCAGTATTTAACCATTTGCATCACTAAAGATGAAAAGAAGCCCTTGCTTTGAAATGTACTGCTCCTTCAAAAGGTTGTAATCAAAACACTCGTAGGCATTTGTAGATGCCAAGGTAGTTTTCTTTTGTCTGGACATCTAATCGGGTATGTCAGAAAAAGCCAGTGTCTGTCCCCTTCATAAGGACTTTCCAGAAGAAATCCTTCTGTCCTAAGGTTTTTGATTGTTGCAGTCCAAAGTACTTAACAGGTAATGAGATGGTGAAATGTGTTAGTAGCATGCAGAAACGCTTACGTTTCATCTCTTGCTAAACAATACATTTTTCATGTGGGGTACATAAAATGAAGGAAGTGCTAATTCTGTTAGTGTTATTGTGAAGCTTTTTAATGAGCTTTGAAATAAAGTTCATTTTACTGGTATCTCCTGACCTCTTGAGTTTAACTGTTTTCAGTACTTCTGCTGTCAGTGTAGCCCTCCTCACAGTTTGACAGGCCATTGCTTTGCCTTCCTGTGCAGGAGAGTCATAAACACACTTAAAACTCTCACACTTTTGCACAGAAACGGTTGTGCGGTGAGATGAATATAACTCAGCTCCTTAATGAGTTATGCCTCTTTCTTTTCTTTGGCCAAGGGTTGTACACACTTGAAAGAACCTGGAAACTTCACAGATGTTAGGGCATAGGACAGTGATTGTAACACAGAACCCTATAGTTTAGAAATTACAATCCACAGTTCAGAGTAAGATGTTAAAACCTGGTTGAATACTTAGGCTAGGCTCTGCTTTTTGTTATAGACTAAACTGAAATGATGAGATTTTCGGCCCATTTGAGTGGCTCTGGTTAGACCTTGGTAAACGTTTTAAAAACAAAGAATTCCTCTCAAGTAAATGTCTGTAGTCTATTGGAGAAGATTTTTTTACATACTTGGTGCAGGGGAGGATGCTCTGTGTTAAACATCAAATTACACTAGGAAATATTAGGCACCTGAAATGCTGTGGGAAGAATTTTCTTGGAAGCATATTCTCAAGGGTGCTAACTCTGCTGATGCATGGAAGCACAGATCCTATATATAAGGATGTGGCACCAGATGCTTAAAGATCAGTGTCACTAAATGCAAAAGTGTTTTGGTTTGTTTTTTTAATAAGGGTTTATTGTGGCTACAGCAGTATTTTGTCTGGAACAACAAAACCTAAAGGAGAAAAGAGAAATTGGTGCCACTTGAGGTACTGAAGAGGGAGTACAGATGAGAGGACTGGTGCTTTCTAAGGCCAGCTAATCCTATCCAAGGCAAGTATTTTTCTTCTAGTTGGTGTTTCTAGCATCACCCTTCTGTGAGTCTTCTCACAGCCAGGGGCAGGAGCTCTACCTGCAGTGTGTGCAGCTTCCCACAGTAGGGCCCAGTTTTCTGCATTGACTATATTGACTATATATAACCCATTTGATAATGGGGTTATCAAAATGCAGATTGCTGTTACTGGTTGCTTTGAGCTGCCTGTTCTTCACTTCTGCTGATCCATTAGACAATGGTGTACAGTTAGCAACAATAGGAATATTTTGATTATTCCCTTTCCTTTTCCTAGAGCTAAGGGCTAGGAAGTCAGACCAAACTTGAAAACTGTGCTTGAGGTGTGGAGGAGTACTTCTGTGTTGGTACCAGTAGAGTGGTTTCATCGAGGGTTAAGTTTTTTTAACAGACTACTGCTTGCTTATATTATTGCTGAAATGGAAATGGACTTACATTGCAAAATCAGTAAGATGCCTTAGCAGAAAGCTAAGCTTAATCAGAAGAAAATTTTGTAGAGACATTTGAAGTAGAATTCTGTCAGAATAACTAGTCATGAATTACAAAAAGCAACTTTTCTTGTCCTGATGGATTGCTATATATTCAGTTACCTCTACAGAAGGTACTGAATTTTCCCTCTAATTTTCCTCTAATGAACCTTCATGAAAATTCTGCACTGAGAACAGATGAATCTGGGGTGGAATTTTTTTTTCAGATTTCTCCCATGTTAACTATTTCATACCAGCTAATGGTGGGGCAAGTGATGAGTCCCTTACAATTAAGTGGCTTATTTAAATCTTTACAGTGCTTGGGCTTTACCCTGAGGTAAACGGAGAAGGGAAACAAGAACAGATCAGGGATACAACTTTTCCTTCTCTCCCTTTGCCCCAGTTTAATGACTTTGCTTTCTAATTTATCTTTTACCAGACACACGTGGAAATCCTGTGTGCCAGTTTCACTTTGATCTCAGCATCACTGAGGTGAGGAGGTCAGGATGGCAGCTCCCTTCCTGCTGCAACATACCACAAAAACACTCAGCACCACAAGGCAGAGATTACTGAGCAGTTTAATCTCACTGGCACAAGGGTGTAATAGCCTTTATGTTTTCTGACACTGCATGAATAACAAAGAAGTATAAAATACTGCGCAAAAGTTTGACTCTCCTTTTGGAAGGAGAGAAAAAACTTGATTCCTCTAAAGCAAGCTTTTGCAGTTCTTTTCATAAAAGATTTTTGATGCTGTGTATTGTTACATTCACATATAATGTGTTTATCAAAGTTCCCAATTTTATCCAAGTCTTTACAACTGTTATGCTATAATGGCATTACTAATAGGGAGAATTTACATCAGTATTCAGTGTGGTCTTATTTTTGAGGCACAGCTTTTCTCAAGCTGTGTTCTGAGAGTCTTGGGACTCCTTTGACCTATAGAAAAGTGTCTTATAAATACAAACATTTATTTCTTATTCAGAAAATGTGTGAAGTATGCAAAAACCTCAAATAACCACCTAAAAATGTTTAAGGTGATATGAGTGGAAAACACTCAAAAATCAGATTGCCTTATTAGGTCATTATTAACCTTAGTTACATATATAAGTATTCCTAAACTGCCTTCATCTTCCCGACATAACAGACTTGTGAGTTATCTCTATCTTTAAGATAAAGTTTATAAACTCACAACACACATCAGATTGCCTAAAATTCAATCTTGTCCACTTCTGAGTCTTAGAGGACTAAAACTTAGGTAAAATACATGAGACTTGTCATAACTATTGTGTTTTCCTTTGCCATTGTTTTTTTTTCTGAAAGCTTTAGTGGAATGAAGAATTGTGAGATTATGCACAGAGAAACTCTTTTTAAAAATGAAATTTTAAAATATTTTAAGCCAAGAAAAGCTTAGAACCACAAAAAGAGAAGGACAAAATAAATAATGAAAAAGGGTAAAATCCTAAAATTTATCTATTGTATAACCTCTTTCACACAGGTTTGATGTAGCATGTTTTGATAGAGTAACACTGCATAGACTGGCTGCTAATGAAGTCCAAATGATACATTTTAATGCCTGGGTCAGGTACCTTGCCCCTCAGTAAAATATTCCTTTTATTGTTTACTGCTCCCATTTTGTAATAGGTTTTACTTTCCTCAGGGGTGTCTGTGTTGCAAATGATGGAGCCCAAATAAGATAATTTCTCTGGAATACCAAACAGACTTGCATCATTCACGATGAAGTTCTCATTTATCAGCTTGGCTCTTTATTCATGTGAATTAGGAGTACTGGTTAACTCTGCAGATGAAGTCACTGGACTGGCAGGTGAATTGCTGAATTTGAGTGGAGTTTTTAACTTTGTTGTTACAGCTGAGCATGTGATAGTCAGGGTGTCTACTGCTCTGGTACAGATAACGTTTGTGTTCTATGCATATATTTATGCTTTGTGTCTCCTTGTGATTAAGCCACAGCACAGCTCCTTGAAAGATATTCCAGAAAGAGGTACGTGTTTGTTTATTTCATGAACCTTGATCAGTTCCCCCAAACTGGTATTGATTTCAATGAATGTTAATTTGGAGAGCATTCAGCTGACTTTCAAAAGTGGTGAAGGAGATGATACTGAATAGAACAAAACAGAACTTTAGCATAAAATTTCCATGTTTTGTTATTCTTTAAAAGGCAGAGCAGGCATAATAAAACCTCTTAACATCTGCATATTTAGATTTTGGAGTGTCTTATAAAGTAGCCTACAGCTTTTCTGGCTGAAGAAAGTCAAATTTTTTGACCATGTTTTTCCTCCTCAGAATGTAAAAAAATAAAAAAAGCCCAAAGGCACCCCCTGGGGCATGAAGAAACCTCATCCTGTCACTTGTAGCCCCTAGTGATTTCAAATACAGGTGAAGACAAGCAGAAGAGGCAAGAGAAAAGTATAGGTCTAAACACTCGGTGCAGTCCATAAATCTAAGCCGTTTGGGCTCACCCACCCATGGCTCCAGCAGGAGGGTGATTAGGAAAGGCCACGCTGGCTTCCTGCAGGTATTCCTTCCCTGTGCCCCGGCTGTGTGCCACTTGCTTAGCCCTTAGCATTACTCACCCCTGTGTTCTCCAGGCAGACTCTAGAGATGAGCTGTGCCATCCAAAGGCAGGGACAGCTGGACTCTTATCTTTGCACATCACCTCTGATCTATCAAAGCAGAGGCAGAACAGCACGGAGATTCACAGGTCCCTGAGGAGAAATCCAGAGATCCAGGCACCCTGTGGCAGCATCACTGCTTTGCACTGCCTGCTGTTAGGTCAGAGCTGAGGTTCCCGTGCTGCCAGGGGGATGGTAGTTAAGTACCCTGATCACATTGCCATTGAAAAGCAGCTGGCTATAGGCCTGTGTGCTTTTGGATATTTCCAGCCCAAACTGAGCTATGGAAGACCATACTCACACAATAACTGTTCATGTGTGCTTGCCTGTGATACCTATCTGCAGCAAAACAGGGAATGCATCAGTACCATCCCATACAATTCCCAGTCATACACAGATGGAGGTCAATAGAGAATGTGTTGCTAAATGGCATCACAGAGGCCACACTTTGTGCCGGGCCAAACACAGAGCCTGACAAGTGAAAACTGAGTAAGGGCCTCAGTAATGCTGTTTCAATGCAACAAAATGTTAAAATAGTTTTCATGCAGAGCATGAAACAACCCCACGTGGGTAAATAGCTCCCACTAAACTGCAAGGACGTGAGTGTCAGAGGCTGCTATGCCAAAATCCTTGCTGAGATTATGCTCAGTCCTTACCTCCCACTGAATTCAAAGTAGGTTAGTCAGCATTTAGCCAATGGGCCATTAAATTGCTTTACTTGAAATGCTACACAGGGGCGAACTTTGCCATGCTGTAAACAAGCCACTGCAATACCAAGGACAGATTTGTGAGAATGAACAAGAGGAGAAAAGAGATTAATGTGGGGGAGAAGAAGGGGTTTTGATTTGTTTGGTTTATTGTTATACCAGGCAGGACATTGCTCATTTAAATCCTTGTTTTTTCTTATCGTGTTTGCTCAAATGTGCACACATACATACAACCCCTCAAACAGTTTATCTAGGTTGGAGCAAGTTGCACCACATACATTGTGGTGGCTCCTGCTTTGAATTCCCAAGGATGTGATACTTGGTGCTGTCAGCATGCACACATCCATTGCCATCAGTCCCATGGAGAAACTGAGATGGAGAAACTTAGATGGACATGCAGGCTGGTGGTGTGATTAACCAGCAATTCACAGTCTGTGATAGCACAGCACAAGCTTTTTAATGGACACACACACTGCATCATGTGGAAGCCTGTATCAAACCCAGAAGGGCTGGATGCATGTCAGAAGCAATTTTTCAGAGAGAAAACGCTTTTCCTCCTTCCTTTCACGTGTGGTTTGTCTGGAGTTGCACATACGGTGCCAAGCTTGGCTCTATGTGGTGTACACACACTGAGATATGTGAAGCCAAGCAGGCTCCAGGAACAGAAGAAACTTGCAGGAGAACAAATGGTGATGGCAAAACCATTTCTCAGTAATGGCAGAACGTGAGTCTGTTGGGAGGGGAACACACAGGGGATGAAATTAGTTACAAGCAGTGATCCCAAACCTTCCTCCACTGATAATCAGGCTTACAAGGTGTTTATTTACTAGAGCTCCCTAGCACACTGCCTTTATCAGTCTTACCATTCACCTCAAGTATTCTCTGGGTATTTGTCTTCTAAGCAAATTATTATTTTCATTCAAAACTTTAATATAAAAAAAAAAGGAAGGGAGTGATAAAATATCCATATTTAATGAAAAAACCTTCAACCTTAAAATAGCTAAAAAATGCTAGAGTGAGTCCTGTTATCAGGGAAAAATCAGAGCTCTCTTGGATCACTGTGTCATGGTAGGGCCAGAGGTCCTGCAGATTTTACCCCACAGGAGAGGTGTGTTGCACTGTCACCAAATGAAGAGATTTGTTTTACGATGCTGCAAAATCAATAATCTGCATCTACATGTTCATGGATTAAAAGCAGAGAGAGAGGGAAGAATAGTTATCGCTGCAAACTGAGAAACAATTCACGGTTTTCAAGAAACACATAAGCAGTCTTTTTTTGCAAAAAACACCACATACAGCACAGAGCTGTAACACGTATTGGGACATGGGCAACATCCCAGTGTTAATTCCTGCCTTGAGGCCCACTGGCAATGAGATTCACTGCTCCAGACCCCAACCAAGCCATGCAAGCCTATAGAAATATTGCTTGGGTACCCCTTGTGACTGCAGCTTGGAAAGCAATAGGAAGAAAAAAACCTCTATGTCCACTGCAAGCTTGCTTAAATGTGAAAAGACTTAAGAATAATTCGACTTGCAGAATTCAGAATTACTTTTCTTTAACAAATGATGTTAAATGCATAAAACACATCATGTTGACACAGCAAGATGTCCCCATTGCTGTGTTGAAGGTAAAGTAATAAATCTTTTTCTGAAGCAGTGGTGATGCATTGATAAGCATTTCTTAGAGCTCCCTTCACAGGCTCACAAGGCAACTGCTGGCATCAGGTATCACCACTGACAGCTTTCAATAGGGCTGGTCAAAGGAAGCTGGAAAGATTTTACACCAGAAAACCTGAGTCCACTGGAATGCAAAGCAGTCTGCTGAATGATGGATTTTACTAAGATTTCACTTCAGGGCAAAACCTTCGTAAAGTCCAGCAAGCCTCTAAGAGAGGCTATTTAGGCATTTTCAGAACAAAGCCAGTTTTGTTTTTCTTTAGAAATACACTTCAAATTAGGTTTGTAAGATAAGTAGTGGCAGAAGTAAAAGCTAAACCCAGCCATTTCAATCTATCTTAAATATTTTTCTGGTGTTTGTTTTGCAAAGATTGTTGGAAGCTGGGTGATATTTCTTGTTTTCCCAAGCAGCACTTGCCTTTTCCACCAGTGCAGTCAGTGGGAAGAGGAGTGTGAAGTTCGTGTCAGTCGCAGCTGGAAGTCAAGATACAAACCATAGTGTCACCTCTGTAACCAAGTGAAGCAAGGAGAGTGAGTGGACAGTGGCTATCACACAGGATACCGCCTTTGTAGGCGTGGGGCTGGATGGAAGCAGAGAAGAAACACGAAAGAAAAAGCGTTCATCCTTCTGTTTTGTTCTTTGGCAGCTTCTTCAGCTTGGTTAGACCGTACACATAAACCTGACCCTGCCCCTTAAGCCTTGTGCTCCAGACCCTTCCCCAGCTCCATTGCCCTTCTCTGGACATGCTCCAGCACCTCAGTGTCCTTGTGGTGAGGGGCTCAAAACTCAACACAAGAATCAAGGTATGGACCCACCTGTGCTAAGTGTAGGGGGACCATCACTGCGCTGATCCTGCTGGCCACACTATTGCTGATACAGGCCAGGATGCCTTTGGCCTTCTTGGCCACCTGGGCACAGCTGGATCATGTTCAGCTGCCATTGAACAGCACTCTCAGGTCCTTTTCCACCAGGTAGCTTCCCAGCCGCTCTGCCCCCAGCTTGCAGCATTGCCTGGGGTTGTTGTGATCCAAGTGCAGGACCATGCTCTTGGTCTCGTAGAACCTCACACAACTGGCCTCAGCCCTTTGATCCAGCCTGTCTAGATCCCCGTGCAGAGCCTTCCTGCCTTCCAGCTGATCAACACTCCTGCCCAGCTTGGTGCTGTCTGCAAACTTACTTCCCACCCCTCAAGGCCCAGTTTTGTTTTCTGTTGAACAGCACAGACAATTTGTTTTTTTAGAGCTTTGTCTGACTTGCACACACTCTGTGGGTGGGCAGAGCCAGCCATGGACAGCCTCAGCCTGCTCAGCCAGGCCGGGCAGCTCCCTCTGCTTGCACCACAGCTCTGCTTGGGTGTATTTTGTTCTTTTCTTTCCAGAAGCCATAGTACACATTTTCTTCTGAGGCATACAAATCTGACTAATCCCTCAGGAATGTCTCAGGGGAGGAACCTCCCACAGAAAGGCACAGTTACTTGCAGTATGAACTCCCACCAGATGCATCTGACCCTGGGACAAGACTTACACAATGTCAGGGAAAACTTTACTTACTCCTGTTCACCTCTTCATAGATGCAGTCACAGATCTCATCACACTTTCCTTCTGCAAGGAAAAAAAAGTCCAATCCACTCTCATTTATGTCCTTTAAATGTTTTTGAGTTTTCCAGAAATTTGCAAACTGCTTGCCCCTCTTCAGAGCACTCAGACAACACCTGCTGTTGTAACACCCTCTCTTCAGGCCTCCATCTCTGTCTCCTGCAGCCAGCCTAGCACAGGACTCAAACACAGCCTTCTCTGCTGCAGGCACCAGCAAGAGTGCCTACAGAGGTGTAACCAATAGAAAAAGAAATGTAACTTCACCCACTGCTATCGAGTCAAGCAGGTGATTCCTGCCTCTTTGTGAGCATCAGGGAGCTCAAGTAACTGCTTTCTTATTTCAAAATCCCATACTTCAGATGTCTTTAAATAAAATTTTAAAAAAAAATTTAAAGAAAGTTTGGGCTTTGAAAAGTAGCTCAAAGGTTCTGCTGAAATTCTCACCCCTTGTCCCCACTTTCATGCTGTGGCTCTCTTTCCTGTTGAACATCATGGAAAAGGCATGTCCTTATGTCACCTTCGCTCAGATCTCTGGTCCCTGACCAATACCAACATGCTGGCTAGAGGGTGAATAGGAACTTCGATCTGTGTGTCCAGAAGCTGCATTTAAGCAGCCACTGCTGGGTGGACAGCTTCCCAGGCCCAGGCTGTGTCACTGTGGACGCTGGTGGGTGTCACAGGAGAGGACAACCATCACATAATTTGCAAGACCTGCTCTGTGACTGTACTCAGAGCACATCCTGCCCTCTTCCAGTGAGGGATGGAGACCGTGATGTTGCTAACCATGTTTTAACTCTGTGTCCAGTGATTTCCCACAGTCCCTCCTACAGAAACTGCTCCTATTTTTGGTGGAGCTGCTCAGATGCTTCAGAGGAAGGCTGGAAGTCAAGTCATTTTAGGACAAGGGACTGAAGCCACCTTGCAGGGATGTGAGAGCCCAGTGAGCAGCATGTCAGACCCTCTATCTTACTGGCAGTCCTCCAGGGCTAATCTAGTGGAAACTGCTGTGGCAGTATCCAGCACAGCTGCTGGGTCTTATTGCCACTTGAGTCATTCACCCAAGGGAAATCCCACCTCCAGCTCTGGACCCACACAGCACGATGGGAGTGGGAGTAGCATAAATAAAAAAGTAATGTTCCTGGGGGCAGCTGCTGAGAAGATGCCTGGGATGTGCATCTAGAGAGTGGGGTGTTAAATAAGCACAGCCTGTGCCCCCCACGCTCCTGAGGGAGGGAAGCAGAGACGGAGGGAGGGACCGCAGGCCATGCTGTACATGCCCCAGGGAAGGCAGGGACACGTGTAGCTGCTCAGCATCACTTTCCCAATACATTAAGCAAACAGGAGAAAGAAAGACACAGGGCTTCAGTGGCTCTGAAAACTGAGATAAGGGCAATGAGGCTTGTAGTCCTTGCAAGCAATGTGCTTCTTATCTGCCCCTGATGTGGCACTCCTGCTGTCATTTTTGAATTGTGCTCCCACAGGCCTCGCACCCACCCGACCACAGGCTTTGGGGAAAAACCACAATGCAAAACACCCTCTCTCAGCCCTTCTCCCCAGCTGCCCCTTTCCTCACTTTTAAGAAGAGAAGAGCAAATGTATCCACAGAAACACAAAGGGGTTGCAAGCCAGGTACATAAAAGCAAGCACAGAGCTCGTCCCTGCTTGTCCTTGCATGAGCTGAAAACCAGCAGCTCTGGAAGTCCACAGAGAAAACAGAAAAGAGAAGGAAAAAAAGCTCAGCCTGCCTGGGGAGGGAGGTGGGAAGTAGAGCAAGAAACACTCTGTTCTTTGGAGCGTTTACAAGATACAACTGCAATGATAGCTTCAACTCTGGCATCTCCCAGTTCCTGAGTATTTCACTTCAGATCTGTAAACGCCCATCCACTGCCAGCAATGGGCATGTTATCATCCAGCTTATTTTTTACAGATTAAATATGAGTTACACATTCAGATATTAGACAATTTCTGGAAATCTACATAGAAAGAAACAGATTATTGTATCAGTAGCTTCTACAGACCTCAACAGTGGACATATACAATATTTTATATAATCATTCTATGATTCTGTGATTTTATCATCTTCAGATGTGTGAAGGAAAAAAATGGGTGCTGTGTGGCTTCTGATGTGCATGCCTGCACATTGGCTGAAGTTTAGATCAGAACACCTTCATGTTAAACAGTTCTTACATAAACCTGTGAGTTTCTTACTATGCCTAGTCAAATGTGATGGTCCCAAGTCTCTTAACACTTGTATTTTAGAGAGTGAAGTTGTGAGAATTCCCTCAGGAAGGTTCAGCCGGCAGAAGCAACCCTTCACTGAAGGAAGGCAGAGTGTTTTCCTGCAAGTGTTTGCCTGAAGAAAGCAACTCTTCCTGCTGGTTAGTATTCCTCCATGGCTTCCTTGTGCCCCATCTCTGCCTGCAACCATCTCCCCTGCAAACCCGAAGTCACCTGGGTTCCTGGCCTCAGCAGATTTGTAACCAGGTTTGCAAGTGCCTTGGTAGCATACGGTGGTGCTGCAGGACCCTGCACAGAGCTGAAAGCCCTGTGCACCTGCGGGGCACCTGTGTGGAAAAAAAGCCGCTGTGGGGTTGAAAGTTTAGGGATGAAGAACAGCTCCAAGCTCCCACTGAAGAGAGTTTGTGTTTCTGCAAAACATTTCTTTATAGACGTGATTTTACTCTGGGGTTTGTATGAGCAAAAGAAGTGCCGTATTGAGAGCAATGAGCTGCCGTGCTGTGCCCTGGGGGGTCTGGCCACATCTGAAGCAGTGCAACAGAACCCTGCTCCTGAGCTCACGGACAGCAAAGACACCAGTGAGTCCCTCCCTGCACTGGCAGCCAGGACATCACAGCTCTGCCCCCAGCTCTGTGCTGGCACACCACAGCTCCCGGCCCGGCAGGTCAGGCACTGACTGCCCAGTCCCCTCCTCCTGTCACAAGCAGGTCGTAATCCTTACTGAACACAAATGCTTTTACTTCCTTGGGCGTTCTGAACAGGGCCTGGTCCCCTGCAGCTCTCCTTGGAGGAGCTCTCACAGCCAGCCTCAAGGCTTCCCACTTCCCCTTTCTCTCCTTCACCTGCAGCTCAGCGTGAGGACCACCAATGGTACACTCTAGAAAAGCCTGGAAACCTCCCTGAGTACAGCCAGGCAGTAGCAGGGGCCCAAGCCCCTGCAGTACCAACCACCTTTTGTGAATTCAGCAGTGTGATCCTGAGTCACTACACATTTCTCTTTTTTAATTTTAGAAGTAGTTAACTCCTCTCCCTTTTATTATCTCGATGTATTCCTCCTCTCATACCCCTAGGATTTCAGTTACTGAATTTCCAACCAGCTGGCACAAAACTCTTTTTCTCTTCCCTAATATGTGACCACAACCCCAGCTTCTTGGCTCTTTTTTCACCTTTCCTTGAACTTCTTCAATTTCATTAGTGACTGTTTTCCTAAGCAGCAGGGTGGACTGCCTGCAGATTTGCTGGTGTCTGCACGTGCAGAACAGGCACAAACTTAACTTGTGCCAGCAACCCAGCCGCTCTGGGCAAGGGGTAGCAGATGGAGACACTGTAGGGACCAAATATTTCGAGAGAAAAGTTAGAAATAAGGAGGAAAACGAACAATTTTCTCATCTTGTGCCAAAACCAAAATTGTTTTCCTACTACAGAGAAAGAGGAGAAAGAAAAGCCCAGGACAGCTAGAAAGCAGCACCACAGATGGAGCGGAGGGCCTCTCTTCCTCTATAACCTGCAAGTTGCACAGAGGCAGATAATGGTACGTCTGCAACTTGCTGCTACCAAAAGGATTCCAGAAAACACTGCCACAGAGCAGAACAATTATCTATTAATAACTTTATAACCTTGAATTAGGCACACTCTCGTGGGTGGTGAGCAAGTGTATTGTGCATCACTTGTTTTGTGTATTATTATTATTACTATTATCCCTTCCTTTCTGTTCTACTAAACTGTCTTTATCTCAGCCCAATAATTTTACTTTTTTTCTCACCCCTATCCCACTGGAGGGGCAGTGGGGAGCAAGGTGTGAGTGGCTGTATGGCCAAGTTATCTTCCTGCCAAGCTAAACCATGGCATTAGGAAGATGAACTTTGAGACAGAAAGCAATGAGCGTTCATGATCAGATCATGAAGTAAAAGTGCAGTTGTGATTGTGCCAGTGTCAGCTCCACAGAAAACTTTGTGTCTGCCTGCTGCCTGGTGAAAGGAAACCATAGACAATGTGGTATCAGCCTTGCCTCCAGTTACCACACTTAGGTTGAAAAAATCCCGTAAACTTCTTGACATTTATTGGTTTTGGAGTGTAAATGGACCATTAACCTTGTGCACATTGTGCTGCACTGACAATAATATTTAAGTAACTCAGTGTTGCTGTTAAGTAACAAATGTACTTTGCTTTGAGCTTACTGAAGGGAAGGTGCTATTCTTGCATATTATTACAACAAGAGATTTGGGGTATCAAAACAGCACCATGTTTTTTCTGCTGAGTGCCTGGGGAAGGGAAAGACTGAACTCCAGAGATTTTGGGTTTTCCACATTCCTCATGAAACCCATGATTTTTAAGAGGTGTTGCTCTTGTAGTTAGTCTGCAAAAAGGGTCTCTAGGTAACTGAAACATAAGGACAGTAACCTCATCACAGCTGTTGTTCTGGATGACAGTAAAGGATAGCTTAAGGGCAAAAATATAAGAAATATTGCACCAGCAGTTGATTTGCACAATTTCCAACAATTCAGCTAAGCCTAGAGAAAATAAATATATGGGTTAAAGATGGTTGCTATAGAAACCAGAGGAGATTTTATAGTTGCTTATGAGAGTAAAGAAGGTTCTGATTGATAAGACAATCACATTCAAATAGTCACTATGGAAACCCAAGGTGACCTGGAGGAGATGTGATTCCTCTCATTTTGTTCCTGTGGGCAGATGAAGACAGCCTGGGTGGGGGAAGGTCTGGGCTGAGTGATAAAGAACACCACAGCAAGGCAGCACAGAGCTCACCATGATGCTAGAGGTGCTCAGTGCTTCATATGCAAAGCTGTGTGAGCACTGACCTTTATATCTGTGAAATAAATTTGTTTACTTACCCTTGAAAGAGTGGGGTTTTTTCTCATTGAAATGAATAAGAACTCTGCAATTGATTTCTTTGGGGGAAAAGCAGACTTGAGAGACCTTCTTATGCCTTCAGTCCACCAAATCAAGGAAGCCCATTTGCACATCTCCTAAGGAGCTCAGTGCTCAGGAGCTGCCTGTGCTTTGCTGAAATGGGGCCATGGAGTTGCTGAGTACTTTTTGGCTTCGCTAACAACACCTTCTCCCTGAAGTAGGACAGAAAAAAACCTGAATATGAAAGCCTTTTTCTTGTAGATTGGTTATTCAAGGACCGAGGTGCATCAGCCTGCACACGACATAAACCAAAAATTGAGTTGTAGCTTTATAATACCTCAGTTACCACTTGTCATTTGCTCCCAATATCCATTTTTCAGACAGCGATGGAACGTTAGATTAAAGGGTGGGTGCTCAGCACTCCTGGACACAGATGAAAACTAAATTTATCCCAAATGTTTGGTTTTGTTAATGCCATGGATATCAGTTCCAGGTATTTGAAGGACACCATTTCCTCAGTAAGGATTCACAATGGGCCAGACCCTGCCTGGTTCCTCTGCCCAAGCCTAGCCACACTCTTCTCCTGTATTATTTAGAAAATCCTTGATTTGCATGAACCGTGTTTGATCAAATCATAAATATATTAATTATCAGAGATTTTTATCTTTCATCTTTATTATTTCCAGTGAGGTAAAAAGAAATAGCTGTCAGTCTCAGGAAAACACCAATATTTCTGTAATTTCACCTAGTTTCCAGTGTAAACATGCAGATAGGGGGGAAAGAAGTCATTTGGAGAAAACCTGAGGATGGAAAGAGTAGAGCACTGAGCGGCACAGCTTCCCTGAAGCTCTCGCTTTCCTGGGTTAGCTGCCAAATCTGGTAAAAGTGGCCAGGAAATTAGTCCAGCCCAGCTCCCAGGTTGCTGACTTTTCTAATAAGCTTTGATGGGTTTGGAAATTGCCCTTCCATGTAGAAAACCTAGCTGTGCTTGTACATCGGGTAATCCATAATGAAAAAGAAAATAAAAAAGAGAATACTTCAGCTTGCATCATCGAATGAAAAGTTTAAACCTGAGGCTTATCCCAGAAATGCAGATAACACTGGCAGCCATGGTGCTGGGGCTGGAAGGAGGGAGAGCTGCTTGGACACACATTATCTTGAAAGAAATTCCTACTGGTTTTAAAGATAAGGAAAGTTGTTACCTATTATTAAAGCTGTTGACTCATGGCGGGAAATAGAAATTACTGCTTTAATGTAGACATAATGATTCAGCTACAAGGAAGAGAATGAGATTAATATTGAATAAAAGATGCTCACAGGAAGATGCAGTCTGCCAGGTAAGTTCCTGTTTTGGCTTTGTGTCCGTAGAAAGGATACCCATAGGTGAAATACATAGGTAAATAAAATGAACAAGTTAAGCTCTTTGCAGAGAAGATATGAGTGTAAATGTGTAACTGAGCCTTTTACCCTCAGCACTGCTGCTCACACTCCCCATCACCCCATGACAGAGCAGATGATTTTTTCTTTTTTTTAGACCATGTAACTCAATTCACCTTTCAGCAGATATAAGTCACACTGAGAGAGAGAACAGCCATAGCTGTTCTGGGAAAATATTCAGGGTGTAAAAGCCTCCCAAAGCACACATGGGAACCTGACAGCTTTCTACACTCACAGTGACCTCTTCATTGATAGACAGTGCTTCTCTACCAGTGCTGGGCATGGGTTGGGAGGATGCTTTTCTGAGAGCTTATTACCCTTTTTCTCTGGGCTGAAGAGGTCTCAGAGGACCCCTCCTGGAAGCACATGCTGCTCAGTATTCCCTGAAAATCATCCCAACTTGAACTGGCTCCCCTGGGCCTCAGCAACCCCATTCCAGAGGCATAACCTGTCCCTTACAGCCTGCTTCTGTAAGCTCCACTTTAAAACCCATCCAAGGAGATGGCATGACTGCTCTCTTCCTCACTCTTTCCAAATTTAAAGAAAAAAAAAACCCAACAACAACACAAACTACACAAATTATTGTGATAGCAGCAAAGCATCATTTTGAGAAAACAGCTCATGAAAACATCCAAAATCGTAGGGAGTTGAAATTCTAAAGCTCTCAACATTGTGGGATGTGTTTTGCTTTCAGAACCCAATCCTTCATCTCTCTGAAAAGTGACAAGTAGCTGTGAGCCTTATTGCTGTTCCCTGGTAAATACCACAAACTAACTGATGGATAATGTAGGGTTTCTCCAAGAAATGTGCAAAGGTAGTAAGCACCATCTGCTGGCTTCAGCCTGAAAGAGAAAACCAGGAATTTTTCATCCAGTTGCATGTCTCTTCAGCTCTTCTGCCTCCAGTTTTAGGGCAAACTCAAAGAAACTAATCCAAAAACATCAAAAAACCCACCCAGGATGAGTATACCTAACTAGAGCAAGACTGCCCAGGGAACATCAGTTATCCTGCAGACAGATCAAGGTAAGATAGGAAAAAGAGAAGAAAGTTAAGTGAAGTGAAAATTCACAATAATTTCGTCAGCATTCAAACTGAGCATCATTAAAGACCTTAACTTTTCACCTGGCTTTGCATTGTATTCGAAACACAAATGCTTACCTCTGCAGAGAATGTGAGCCAAATATTGACACAGCCTTAAAAAAAGAAATGGACAGGAAATGTTTTGCAAGAAAATCATGTATGCAGACTTGTTTTGCCCCCTCATTCCCTGATCTCAAATAAGGATGTGGGGATTTGGGACAAACAGAGCGGGGCGGCATTTTGCAGATGGTTAATTCGCATTGTAGATGTTGGTCACCAAAGGACCAGCAATTAAGCCAGTGAGAGCTGAAGGCACACACTGGCTTGGCAAAACTTCTCAGCAATTTGCAAAAACTTGAACCCAGAGCACCAATAAAAATAAAAAATACATGAGGATTTCTGGTTTCCAAATAACCAACAGAGCCAACTTCAGCCCTTTGCATTCAGAGCAAGACAGAAAATGCCACATTTCTGGTTAATACGCAGGAAGGCCCTGCAGTGCTGGGGCTCAAGACCATGGCACGTGCCTGGCAGTGAGCATGTGGCCCGTGCACTTGACCCATGTGGCGGTGGTGTCCCTCTGGTGTGAGGTGCCTTGTCCCCCTGCCATGGGGGTTGCACGGGCCAGCCAGGCCAGCATGCAGCAGCTCAAGAGAGATGAGAGAGATGAAGGGCATCTGTATGTATCAGAGGGGTATTTCCCACTCCATCCCTCCCCAGGAAGGGCTGGGGTTTGTTCTGGGAAGCACTGACAGAGGAAGGCTTCCTCAGGTGCTTCCTCCTGCCTTGCTCATCCTGAGCGCTGTACACCTGGCTTGTTCTGCCAGGCAGGGATAACAGGAGCAAGACACCTGTTTTGTTGGCTCAAATCAAGGGATAATTCTTCCTCAGAAGATGTTTCAATAAGCATTTGGAGCTGTCTCCTCAGACCACATCTGCAATATGAAAATGTTGAGTTTTTGTTGTTTTAACCCTACTCTAGCTTTTGATTACAAGATGAAGCACAGTGAGCAAGTCCATCCTGACTAGGTTTGT
Source organism: Edolisoma coerulescens (assembly GCA_013397115.1). NCBI lineage: Eukaryota > Metazoa > Chordata > Aves > Passeriformes > Campephagidae > Edolisoma > Edolisoma coerulescens. The sequence continues at coordinate 325,233 of VWZW01003888.1, read as the reverse complement.
GCTGACAGACAGCCATGGAAAATGGTGGCAGTGGCTGTCCCGTGCTTGCACAGCAGCAAAACTTAGGAGATGACTTAGCTCTCTGCATTGCTGTGGTCAAGTCAGTGATCTCTGCAACATCTCTGCTCTCTGGTTTGATTAGAATGAATCTCTCAGAGTTCCTTGCATCTACAACCTCTGACCTGTTGAGGACAACAGGAATAACAAGTGTTTGAGGTTTCACCTCAGCACAAAACCCTCAAGCCTCTTACTTTGGTCTTTAACCTGCAAATTAGAGAACTTAATGGTAAATGTTGAATATGTTCATGTGACCTAAGTCCACTGAGAATGCCTTACTGAGATCATGAGCCGTTATTTCAGTGTTAATCCCAGCACTCAGGACATCTAATGCATCATTAAATACAGCTTAATCATACCAGTATCTTTAAGCACTATTTGTCAGCAAAATCCAGCTTCACTGAAGTCTCTGCTAAAACATCCTCGTTACTCCATGACTGTAGCTCCACAATAACGTATTCACGCGTTGCGAGGTTTATTGCTTTATCATCCCACTAACCCAATCTTTTGTTTGGCAGAGGTCCTACCCTTGTACTTGTTTACAAACAAATAACACTAAGCTTCCCAGGAGCTTAATTGTTTCTGTTTGCCATGCTACATCTTAATATGGGCGGTTATTTGTAGGTACTTACTATGTCTCCTCATAGTACCTGATAATAAACTGCAAAACATCACATGCAAAATTAGCTGCAACATGGCTTGTTAATTATAAAAGGTGTCATAAAGTGCATGTTTCATTTAACAAAATGATTTGTAATAAATATTTTATTGCAACGGCAGGCTGTTTGGTACACCACGCAGGAGTTAACAGGGATGTTTTCTTGCATTGGGTCCAACCCTGCTTGCTGTCACTTGAAAGTAAACCCACGTACCTAGTGCTCTCCTCAGGCAAATGGTCCTCAACTCATGCAGCAGAAGGCAAAATGCCTTTCTCTGGGAGACGTAACACATTTTCCTCTGTCCCCAGTGTAAAGCAGGGAATAGCTAGGCATGAGGAAACTGGTATTGTCAACCAGTGTCACCTCCCATTTGTACTGAACATCTTAGTGCCAAATGTTTTGGAGGCAGGCCCTCAAAAGGCATTAGCTGCATTTCACATTCATGCACATCAAGGGCAGGATGCACCCATACGTTACCGTTTACATCTGACTTCAAGGCCAATAAAAACCCAAGCACATAATGTGGGTAGAGTGATAAAATTAGGATTATAATGAAGAGAGACAAAGTGACCTATTTAACGATAACCTTCGTACATCCAACAGCATATTGTGGAGGAACACCACACAAGGCTTGAACTGATGTCAAGGCCAGGGGGATCCAATAGTGCAAGCACGAACCACTTGCTTTCTTCCCAGAAGGAGTTTGTTGTACTGTGAAACTGACATTCAACACCCACTTCCACTTCTCCTTGACAGTCTTCTAAAAAAGCATGTCAGGAGTTGCCACCCCCACGCTCCACAAGCAGACAAGGTGCTGCTGCCAGGTCAGGTCTCCGTGCACGGCTGTCCTCTCGTGCAGCCGAGGGGACACCCCAGACACCTTGCAGAGATGGAAGGCAAACAGTATGTGACCCTCACCAGGCCGTGTGCAGCCTAGCAGCATCCTATTAAATACAATGGAGAATGAAGAGCCATCAAATCCCACCTGGCGTGAGCGTCCTGCTCATCGTTTTTGGCACAGGTAAATCAGTTATTCCACAACCCTCTTTTTTGGCAGTGGGGCTGACCCTTGCCTCAGGTCTTCGCAATGTATGGCTGCATTTGGGACTGCCATGGTGAGGCTCCTGTGGTTTTTGGAAGAGTGTCCAGCAAGTGATAATTGCTGCACAGGGAAAGAAGCAGGGACAGTGCTGTGGATCCTGTCTTTGGGTCAGTTTGGGCAGGATTAGGAAATTAGGATAATTTTCCAAATATATTGCTCATTTTATACAAAACCAAAGCAAACTCACATCTAAAATAGAACGAAAAATTGTATATTACAGGAGAATTTTAATGTGAAATTTGAATTTCATGTAATACTTCCTCTCTTTAAAATACTGTAAACCTTTACTAAAATCCTATTTATGAACTTCTGAGGCTGCAGTTCTTATTCCTGAAAGACAAGCTTTGTCCTCCAAGTGAGAAAAAACAAATTACAAGAGACCCCAAAGCTGCAGCATGTGAAAAGTCTACATAAGTATGGAAAAATGCTTTAAAGGTGTCACGGATCAGGTTAAGTTATGGATCTTTTCTGCACAAGAGTGGGACAATTTTTTCTGGATACCCAGAAAAGCCCCTCCTAGGACTTGTGAGGTGAAGGAGAAAAGCAGCTTTTAAGCAGTGGTTGGCAGGTTAGACACATCCCCAAGCACCTGGAAGTGCAGAGCAGTGCTCCCACTGCAGCCCCCACCTCCCTTTGATATGTGCAAATGTCCTTGCCAGGATACTCTAACCGAAAGTGGCCAACTTGTTCACACTTTTCCACTCTTCTGCCACCTCTGAAGCTTGCTGTCTGATTTGGGCTGATTTTCTTCCTTCTTGCATATCTTCCCTGGCTTCTGACTCTTCCTCCTCCCTGGTTCCTTGGGCTTGCTCCTTTCCCTCATGTCTTTGTTCCACTTTTTCCCCATTCAGGTCCTCATTTCCACTCCTTTCTCACTTCTGAGGCTCAGCCTGTTGCAGAGTCCAGTCCACAGAGCAATTTCCATAGAAAAAGTGGAGAAACTGGGTGAGCACTGCATCCTCTTCCCCCAGTCCTGCCCTCTGCACAGCCCATGTCACCTCCTCAGGCAGCCCTTGTGTCCTCCTGCCTTTGCTGTCCCTCGTGGCCATCAGGGCAGACTGAGCTGTGACTCGGTGGGCCAGTTTCGAGAGGTGTGACCATGTCAGGTCATCTAGAAACCAGGGCTGTCTATTTTTTATTTGAAGGGTCCCAGCACTATCTCCAGGACTCCACAGCAAGCAATTTGCCAAACTAAAAATGTGCTCATTTCATTACTGCCAAAATTCCCATGCTGGATCAGCATCGCGAGCTGCAGCATAGCTGGGAGCACAGGCAGAGGTTTCAGTCACCCCTGCTCCCCCCCACCCACAGTCATGTGGGAATCTCCCAGCACAGCTCCAGCCTTTCATCTTGTGAACAGTAGCAGGAAAAGGGATTAATTTAGCTGCCTGATTACAAACAGTTTGGAGGGTGAACAAAGGAATAGGACTGCCTTTTTTGCAGTACTGCAGCCTGCTTTGTGTAGGCTGCCCAGCCTACACCTGCCTTTCTAGACAAGTGCCAGGCTTCCTCCTCCAGCAGAAAGCAACTTTCCCTTTTGACATCTGTTGTCTCCTTCCCTCCTTGGCCCACTATGGGCATTTGTTCTCATGCTCTAATAGAGGTAATAATTTTGCTAGCAAAGCCATACCTGAAATACAGAATTCAGCCTCTGAAATTCTTCAAGAGTCATTTGTTGTCCAAAATTGCAAAGTAACAGAAGAAAGCAAGCATTACAGACAAAAGCCACCCATGGTGCTGTTAGTCGCACTCACAGCTGACACTGCCCAAGTGCCTGGAGTGTGTGCTTCTAGAAGGGACAGGTCTGGATTAATCAGCAGACACTTCTTTTCCTCTCAGATTGTTTTCTTATATAAATGTACTATATTTTTGCAAGCAAGATCCCATTTATACATACTCCCTAAATAAAACAATGATCATTCAACATTTTGAAGGGCGCCTCCTATATTTAATCCTCTGCTGTCTCCTCATTTCAACCTGAGTGTCTCCTGATAGCTGCTGGGAGCTCACTGCACTCCCAGAAACATAGAATGGGTCAGGCTGGAAGGGACCACAGGGGGTCATCTGGTCCAGCCTCCCTGCTCAAGCAGGGCCATCCCGGAGCACATGGCACAGGATGGCATCCAGATGGTTCTTGAATATCTCCAGTGAGGGAGAATCCACATCCCCTCTGGGCAATCTGTTCCAGTGCTCAGTCACTCTTTAATATGTATATAGCTCCTAGTAAAATCAAATATGGTTATAGAGAAGCAAAATATTTTCTGTACCTTTGCAGTCACCCAAGGAAAATGCTTTTGCCTATTCCCCCCCTTTCTTTGGACCAGGGAGACATGGTGTTTGCTGCAAGTGCTCCATGCACTGTTATTCATTCATCAGAATGACAAACAAAAATATCAAATTTTCAGAGCTGCTTTCATCAATAATTTACAGCACAAATAAGCTCCTTGAGCAGTAGTAATTAACAAGATACTGATATGGTAAGTGATGGGGCAGAGCAGCACTTTGCCGCATTATCGGTACACATACTGCTGGTGGCATCAGCAGGGATCAATCCAGAGCCATGCTGTCAAATTAGTAACGTTGTACAAACAGCCTAGAGCCAGGATCCGACTGCTGAACCAGGAACTGGGTGGATCCTGCAGGAGAGGAGGCAGGATGAAAACAGCAAAAGGGCTGGCCACAGCGGACATTTTTGTATTCTGCACAGGAAACCTTTGGGAAAGGATTTGAGGAGAGCAAAGAAGTAAGAGGCGCAATACTGGAAGCAATGCAAATTTGCTCAGCTCTCTTCCAAAGGCAGTCCCAGCAGGATTGTACAGGCATCTCCAAGTGACTACAAAGCCCAGCCCTGGCAGCTCCAGTTGCTGCTCCTATTAGGGGTATTTCTACCTCCCCTGCAGCAGAAGATCCCAGAAGCCAGACTCGACTTTATTTTAACCCCATGTTATAGCCATCCCAGCCTTGGCTCCTTCTCTTGCTGATGCCCTCAGGTAGAGTTGCTGGCTGGCCCCTTTACCTCTCTTTCTTGCACACCCTGGCTGCATCAAAGCCAATTGTTGACAAGACAGGGCCCTGACACAAGCAGCAGCAATGCCTATTCATGCAGCCATCATAATAGGAGCGTGCAATACTGAACATTGATATTAAGAATTTTGCCTCATGAGTAACAGACAGATTAAAATTCTAATTCTGCCCCCAAATACCAATTTATGCAGCTATTCTTTCTCTCTCTCACCCCATCCTGCTTTCTTGAAAGTGAATAAATAATTGGCTGAAGAAAGAGATGGCATTTCTTTATTCAGAGAGATTTGGCTTGTGGAAATCTGTTTTCTTGTCACGCATGCTCAGGTCCTGCACACAGCCTCAGCATTGTCATTCCCCAAGAAGCAGCTCATGTCACTGTGTCCTCTCAGAAACCCAGCCTGATTCAGAACATGAAGCAGCCAGCATTCATGGACAGAAATTTCCTCCAGTTAGTAGTTTCTCCTATCCTTGTCTAGCTGTGTCTGCTGCCAGAGGATTTGCATCCTCCATAGCTTTTCTTCAGACAATCCTGTAGGCTCCAGCATTCCAGCTTCTCTTTCCCAGTGTTACCTCCTGCCCATCCACACATTCTTTTATTTTCTCCTCCATCACTTGGAGGCTGAGGTCAGTCAGGAAAAGCAGAGCTTTACCTCAGCTCCACACTTGGTGGGTTGACTGTTGGCTTGTGGCCTGGCTGACATAGGAAAGTGTCTGGGAATGGCTTGCATGAGCAGCAAACCCCGGTTTGGGAAGCTCATACTATGAAAACGAGAGGTTTGATTCCTCTGTCAGATCAGAATTGCTCATTGCAGAGCCAATATCTAGGACTATGTGGAGTTAGAATTGCATAGCCACTTGGATATGTTTTTGGCTTATACTCCATCTTCCACCTGAACAGCCAGCCATGTAATTCAGCATGCCAAACTCATGCTTTTTTAACACATTACTAGGTAATTAGGTTCTCCCAAACTGCCTGTGACAGCTCTGTGTCTGGCTGTCTGGCTCCTCTTTGCCAAGTCCTATTCACAGAAGAGACATTTAGAAGTTGAGGGATGCACAGTGCAGCATTCATCACACATTTCCTTTCCAGAAGCTCTTTGCAGGCTTGAAGCAAGGCTGAGCACTTGTACTCTCTGATGCATTTATCATGAGAGACAATTCACAGGAATATGTAGTGACAAGAGAAGGCAGAGTGGCTTCAAACTGAAAGAGAGTAGGTTTAGATTAGATAGTAGGAAGAAATTATTTACTGTGAGGGTCATGAGGCCCTAGAACAGGTTTTCCAGAGAAGATGTAGGTGCCCCATCCCTGGAAGTGTTTAAGGCCAGGCTGGATGGAGCTCTGAGCAACACAGTCTAGTATAAGGTGTCTCTGCTCATGGCAGGGGGGTTGGAACTAGATGGTCTTTAAGGCCCCTCCCAAACCAAGCCATTCCATGTTCACTAAGCTTGTTTTATTGGTATTCCTCCTTTACCATATTGCATAGATTTTCTTGTACTCATGTATTTGATATGTACCTATTGCATACACTTTGGGTGTAAACTCCCATGGAGTAGCTCATCATTTCATGGGTTTATGGAGTCACTCGCTCAGTGGGAACCTGCTCCAGAGTCAGGGCTCCCACCCATTGCAGCAGCTACTATCAACAGGAACATGTTAATAGGGAAAACAAAAGAATTATGCCCTGCTTGGTGCTTTCCAGCATGTACTCTATCTGCATCTATGAAAAACACAAATGAAAACTAAATTAGGGGAAGAAGAGAACTGTGATATAAAACACAAGCCTGAAAAATTCGTTTTCAGGTGACAACAATGCTCATGCTGTGAGATTGCAGAAAAAGAATCAGTTTTGCCAGAAGAAGAGTCAGTGATTTCTAAAATGTTAGTAATCAAACACGCTGTGTAACTGAGAACAATATGCATGTAGCTCCAATCCCTATAATCAAAAAACAGCTTGTCTCATGCAGCCTCCAGCATGCAGGAAAAAAAAAAAAATCCAAACATCACTGATAGACACTTGAGCAGAGATTACAACTAGCAGAACACTTACAATCTCTGCCTCCTGTAAATCATGCCCATGAGCATCCTTACAAAACTGCTTGATGGAGCTGTGGTCCATATTCCAGCTCACATGTGAGACCATCCTGTAGTGCAATGCCCTGGCTGGTCAGCACAGCTGAGCTTGAATCAGTGAGAGATTGCCTGGTTCATGCATTACAAGGATTTTTTTGTTATCTTTTGCAGCCACAGAGTGAGAATTATTTCTCCTAGCACGCCAGCAGTGGGGGAGGAGGCAGAGGAAGGCTGAACGTGACTGCCACAATGAGTTGTTAGCATGAAATGCATGCATAAGACTACAAGCAGCCCAAAAATCCTTGAGTCCTAAGCTGTTGTCACATAGGCTGGAATTTGTGTCATGTCCACACAGAAGCCAGTTACCAGAGACAGCTGTGAGCACAACTGAGCTTTATTTTGCCTTTAACAGTCTGTATTGCTCCACTGCCTGAGGTGCTACAAAGAGCTTTCAAAATAAAAACAAGGCAAGACAGTAGGGACAAAGTAAGGGAGAAGAAGGCTGGTCCAATATTAAACATTTTAGTATTACGAGGTTAACCAAATAGCACAAAACCCCAGAACTAGTTGCTATGAACTGTATTTGTCTGCTGCTACAGTGCTTCAATGAAAGCAATAGCATGGCAGGGTGAGGAGAATTCTCCCTATCAAGTTAAGCACCGGAGAGCAATTTCTTATCCTGTAGATATCAGAAATCTTTGCAGATTCGGGATTTTGAGGAACAGAAAAAGCTGCTTGCAAAGTCTCTCCATACTTTCCTTCTGTCCCTGTGCACCACTCTTCATTTCACAGCTCTTCAGTGTGATTGTACGCAGCATAATGTCTCCATCTGAATAATTTACAAGCTAAAAGCACTTAAGAAGGGTACGACAACATTTACAGAGATACGGGTGCAAAGGTGGTTTTCACTTGGCCATTGCAAAGTACTCTTTTTTGGGACTTATTGCCAAAGGATGGTTCATCTTCCAAGGAATAACTACTTTGAATGTAGATCAGTTTGGTGAAAATTGAGTTGTATCTTATGCTTTGTTTGGATCTCCAAATCTGTCTTGCTATTTGCTTAAATCTTCAGAACATGGGAGAAATGGGTGGCAAAATATGTAAAATAACTTCAGGTCAAGCAGCCAGTGATCAAGACAACTTCCAGCAAATGGAAGTAGAATTAGGGCAATTAGGGGGGACACACTGCTGCAGCCCAAATGGTCAACAAAACACACTCTTACTGGGACAGGTAGCACTAGGTGGACTTTTTTTTTTTAATTGAAACAATTTTAAATGCAAGGAGAAAAAAAAGACAGGATAGGCAATACATATGGGTTTAGGATACTTTTTTTCAAATTTAGACATTTGTAAAGAATACTAATGGCTTGCTGAAAATGATTTTCTCTGTAGACTTCATATTCACCATGGGTGGTGAGCAATAGAGTTCAGATAAGCAAAACATCATTAGTACTGCTATCAGCTACTGCTTTGGAAGACAACTTTTTTTCTGGGTTTGACTGTGTGGTGTTTTTTTTTTTAAAGGGGTGCATATTTTATGTGAAGGAAAACAACACAGAATTAAGTTTCTGTTATCTAAAGCATCCCTCAGCCAAACTCACACAGAAATGGAGAGGCTTAAAAAATCATTTAAAGTTACAAAATTATTCTTTCCAATTATCAGTACAAGAGCTAAATAGATGAATAAAAGGCGTTTGATGAAGCTGTTGTCCAGCTTTATCCACCAGCCTTTGAAAATCTTGACAATACTGTTAATTTTTTTTTCCAGCTCTCAGGATGTTCTTGTTATTATACATGTAATGTATTCAGTATTTATCCCTTAGTATCAAAGGAAAATGGAAAAACTCCCCACTTCTTCCATTAGAAAGCAAGTTCCTTGTCCTTGTACCTACAAGGAAAAAACTGAAAGCATGATCCAGATTACTTAAAAAGGAAATAGATTTTCAGATTAAATGATTTGGAAGAAATTATTTTTGATCCAATATTATGATTTTGGTTACTTAATTTATGTTGTAGAACAGCTGCCACTATCAATACCAAATTTATTTTTAGATAATCCAATAATTCTTTACAAAAAAGATCAGCCGAAATGAGTGAAGTGTAAGAAAACTTTCTCCTTTTCCCCTCCCAATAAACAAGATGCAAAAATGAATCAAATAAGCAATGCTCTAAATGTAAAAGCTAATAGGCAGAAGAAAATGCTTGATGACTGAGGCAATTTAATATAATCCTATCTGTTGTATTTTACCTGTAGCTTATAGTTCACTCTGAAGAAAAGGTTGTAACTATTTTTCTCTATCACTTCTCCACAGACTATTATTAAAGCCAAACAGAACAAAACTGCAGAAAGAAACCTGTAAAAAACGCCAATACTAAAACAGTCTGCTACTCTCACTTTGAAACAAATGATACCAATAATTTCACGTGCTGTATCATTTGTTCAACATTTTTCCAGCCACGTACAAGCTTTTCATGATGAGCAGTGAGGATTATAATGGTATGTTTTATAAGAAAGAGTAAAAATAAAGATTCTTGCCCATAAAATACTGATGTGGTGCTACATCTACACCTTTCACTGACAAACCTGTAAAAGCACACTGAAAAAATACACATTTCCTGTGCAACACTTCCAGACTCTCTCATTTTCGGTAATTCCTCAACGGTTCTCTGTAAGACCAATTTCTCAATGCAAGGAAATTTTAGTGGCGAGACTAAACCCCAAAATAACCTAGATTCTTGGAAAAATCATCTAGAGAATGATAATCCTCTTAATGAGACACATTTTTTTTTTAATTGCTGTTGAATGGTTGTAGAGTATTGACTCCTTTAAGAAGAAGACCGTGTTAATGGGCATGGGGCTACTCAACAGTGAAACTGAACCTGAAGAAGCTCCACTAATGATGACTCGCACTTCTTGACCACTTTGCTGGGAGACTGTGGCTTTCAGGAATTAGCATGTCAATTTAGGCTGTTGCCTTTGTGTTCGCAGGTAAGTAGTTGCATGTTTAGGTCTCTTCAAGGAGCACTCTCATTTTCAGGATCCAGAAGTGCCTTTAAGGCCCAGGTGCCCATCACAATCACATCCTGGCTCCAGCCTGGAGTGAGTTGTGCTGTGTGATGTGTTCTGGCCAAAGGCAGAACCTCGCCTGGCTTTGGTGATGGGAGACTCAGACCTCAGAGCACTCCCCACCGTGTGACTTCAGGAAGTGAAATCCGTTTAAAAAGTTACTTACAACTTGTTGTAGGTTACAATGATTGGCCTGACATAACTCCGTGTAACTGCTGCACTAATAATGGCAGATTCAAAGCACAGCCTGCCAGCTTCCCTCCTTTACCACTGCTAACAGGAGCAATTTTTCAGGACATGAAGGTGCCATGGCAGAACATGGAACATAGAAGAGGAAGCTGGGGTGGGTGGTGAAGCACAAATTGCACACACATTTGCATGAGTAGAAAATCCCTCTGACCATGCTATTTCTATCCAGCTGCCAAAGACAGGATCCAGCCAAGCAAAGGCAAGGAATTATTTTTCCCTTTGAGACTTCATGATCTCGTTGCTTGCAAGGAACTGCTGCTGTGCTCACACCATACAAGACACAGATATAATGCCTTTTTATCTAAGCTTGCACATCACAGTCACATCTATGAAAAAAGCAGAGTCTGAAGAGCAAGCAAAAATAGCAATTATAGGTTTAATATAAAAGCGTTTAAATATTTCATGACAGATTGAGGAAAACAAATCAACCTACCCTGCTCCAAACAACTCTGTCTCTCTAGCCAGGATCCTAATGCCAAACATGAGTGATGAAGTACACATTTAGGGGCCGTATCTTCAGAAGTACTAAGAAGCCACAAATTCCATTAAGTCAGAGGTAGGTAACAGCTTTGAATATTAAGCTACTTGTATTTAAGTGCTTTAATGGATTTTTTGCAATCTAACTTCATGAAACAAACTTTGAAGGTTTCATTTACATACCAAGGGCAAACTATCCCAGTTTCAGGAAGAGAAGAGCCTGGACAAGGTGCTAAAGGTGTTGCTCATCCTCTGACCTGAGCAAATGGGGTGGCCAGTGTAGCGCCCTCGGCTGTCCCCAGACATGGGGCTGCCTGCCTGCAAGTGTGCAGCTGCGGGATGCAAGTGGGTAACCAGGAGAAGGGACAGGAGAGCAGCTCATCATCAGAGAAACAGTGACAGCCCTGCATCTCTGAGCAGGTTGCAGCAGAGGTGCTCTGTTTCCCTCTACTGGTAAAATTTCAAGTGATCTTTTAAAAATGATTTCTGCAGGAGGCTTTCTGCTGGAAGTGTCCCAGGGCCACCGTGGACTGTTTTGCTTGTGAGCCCTACTCAGACTTCTGTTGTTCTTCCTAAATCTACCCCTTGGCTCGTGTCCTTTGCTGAGCTCTGTCTTACATCCAGGCCTGTTTAATGTTCTTGGTTTCAGCAGGGTTGGTCAGGAGTTTAAATTATTAAGAAATATTTCAAGGTGATTTATGGATATTTGGAAAGGCTTCATTGATTTCTTAGCATGAAAGCCATTCCACAACACTGAAAATATTCTAGTCAACTTAACAAGTCTTTTAATGAATTGCTGCTCTTTGGTCGTGTTCAGAAGCCAGAACAGAGGTTCTGTTGTTGGAAAGTCTCAAGATTACGAGGTGGTAAGAAGATGCAGTAATTGTACCCTGAGTGCATTATCCAGGTATTTCAATTGCTCAGCTAAACCACATGGCCCTCAGCTGGCTCCAGTAAGACTTCATGCATGATCCCCTATTTCCAGCTGCCAGAGAAAACATCAGTGTTCACATGCATTAGTGGCCTCTGGAAGTGTGCAAAATTAATTTGGGAAGGAGTTTTCTGAGCTTTCACAGAAAGCCTCTTAAAGAAGTGCAAGTTTCCCATCTTACAAACCTCTGCTGCCTTGGAGACTTTCAGGATTTTTCTTCCCTTCCACACAATCTCCCTGATGCCAGAGGTTTCCCATGTGCTATCCAAGCAAGTGCAAGTTTGGTCTGTGGTAGCAGTAGCAAGGGTGATGTTTCGAACTGAGAATACACTTCAGTATTTCCATATGTAAACTTCACTTTGTAACAAGAACAAATGGAGAATTTTAACTCCAGAAAAACTAACTTATGGCTGTATTTACTCAGATACAGAAATGCCAGCACCGTTCTTGAAACATCCAACCATTCATGCTCAAGTACTACAATTTAATGTGACTGATAGACTGATTGAGCTACTGGACGTGTCTTGGCAGTATGTTTTAACCAGCTTTGGTTTGGCAGGTGAGTAGAACTGTAACTAATGCCATACCACCTAGTGGGTCTTGCGGAGAGTAGGAATTCAAATTACAGTTAAAGAAAATTATGTAAGAAGGAGAGGAAATTGAGTGCTCTGGGGCAAAATTAGTCTCCAAATGCCTAAATACCCAATTACAACTGTCTTGATCATTTTTGAACATGTTTCCGTTACAGCAGCAGTTGGATTTTTTTAGAGATACATTTATAGCTTTTGTGTGCATGCTGAAATGTTAAAAATGTATCATAGGTTTTAGGTTCCACTGACTCTTCTAGTTTTCACATCAATTTGTAGTTACTTTAGTTTTTCTTTTTGATTTAATTGGAATATATAATTTAGGAGTGCAAATTACCAGCTCAGATGAAACAGTGGTTTAATCAAAAAAATGAAAGTATTTGGTGGTGAGCAATATACGCTTCCCTGCTGCAGCTCCAGTGTTGTCCCAGGAGGCCCGTGGCCGAGAGCTGGGAGGTGCAGGTAGGTGGTGCTGGGGTGGGAAGCCTGCAGTCCCCATGCATGCGCAGGCATTTTTCCTGTCTGGAGTCACTTTTGGAGGTTGTCTGTTGCTGGACAGCAGGCTGGAGCGCTGCATTCTTGCAGCCCCCGTGAAGAAGCAGGGTTACATCTGGGCTACTCCCACTTCAACACCTAATATTTCTAGACAAAACTGTGCCAGGACCTCACTGTTCTAACTGCAGGAGCTCCAGTTTCTGGCCTCATTCATGGTCAGTTTTGATCCGTTCAGTGATGGCTTGTATTGATCATCTTTAAACCAGGTACTTCTGCACTGCTGAAGTTCCATGCAAATGAATTTTGTCTGCTTGCATTGCCCTCAACACCCCACATCTGAGCAGGCACATGCAGACTGTCAGTGTAGCCAAGAAAATGTGCACTTCACTGAAGCACTGAATCCGAGCTGTGTTGGGAAGTTGTTAACACTATATTAGCCCTGCAACTGCAGGACGTGGTAGAGGAGGAACTTGATGGAAAATAACTGCTTAAATCAGCCTAATCTCTACTGCTGAAGATAATGGGATTCCAGTGACATTACTCCGAGATTAGCTGGAAGATCATGACTGCCTGCAATAACTGTGGGCATAATTTAGCTTCCTTCTGCACTGTTGTTAATGCGCAAGAAAGCGTGAGCTCAGGCAGATGAGCTGATCTCTGTTTGATTTGCAGGATAAGCCATTAGAAGAAAAAAAAATCATTTCATAGTAAACTGAGCACAATTAACAGGCATTTGGGGACAATAGACATTTTTCCAGAGACACTTTTGAAAGCAGAAAGGGCCACAATGACAAGATCACATGATATAGAAATTGTCTAGGGAGCACAGTGTGAGAAAGAACGGTTCTTTTTGTTAACCTTTGGTAAATGATGAGAAAATGGGCAATTTCAGATCTCATTGCAATTTGGAAATGAGAAAGCTGAGTGATGCTGGATCATACATCTCATTACTCACAATTTCTCAGTATTCTATAATATATTTTGCTTGGCTGGAAGCCTCCATTTTTGTACTTTTTTCCCCACTGCGATGTTAATGAACATGAATGCTTTAATCATGGCAGAAGGACTGTTCTCTTCTTACCTGATTCTGCTCCTTTTGGGGGTCAAACATTTGCACAATGTGATCAAGCCTTATGTAATGAAAGGGGGAAAGGAGACACCGAGTCTTTTCCATTTAATGTGATCTGATCCCAAACATGCCTAAGTAAAGTATCCAGAGTAGGAATCCCTGATGAGAAGTGTGAGACAGCAGTGATACTTTGAATACACATGCAGTAGTTAAAAACTTCTTTTTCTCCACCCTTTTCTCTTTATTTCTTCTGTGTTTTGGTGTATGGAAATTTAATGCAGATTTCTATTAGAACAGGAAAACGACAATTTGCAGTTAAAATTTGTCACAGGACAGCAAGACTAGGTGGGTGGATATGACAAGTCATGTGGTCTTGCTCTCAGTTTTGCACTGATTTTCCATGTATCTGTTGTCTCTATTTCTATGTCTGGAAAAAGGCAGGATTACCTAACCCTGCCTGTGAGGTGCTTGGTGCTAATGGGGAGAAAATAGGTAATAAGAGCTAACATTCTCCATTTGTAAGTAACAGTAGAGCCATGAAATTAACCCAATGAAGGAATTTTGTGCCCAAGAACTTGAAGGCCTCTTCCATCCTGTAGGGCAGGGCAAAATTCTTACTCTCTTTTATGGTTTGCTATTGGACCTAAACTGCTGAATGTCCAAAAAAAACTTCTTTAAAAATTGGCTGAAATAGGATTCAACTGTTAACTAAGAAAAAAATGTGGGGGTCTATGTGTGAGAGAGGATTCTCAGCTCTTATTACAGTCCATGGAGATTACTTGGTACCATCAGCATAGTCTAGACAGTGATTCAAATAGCCACAACTGCAACCTGCCTTTTTTACCAGGCAGGTTTGTTGGGAGAGTGGTTGGTGCTGCTCTCAATTACTAATGAAAGAACACAATGGATTTCGGTTTACGACAGGCAGCAGATGTCCTACAGTTAATATATCCACTCATTTGATGAGTTAATCCTTGATAATTTCACTCTGGCATGTGATTGAATTATTTTTACACCTTTTAGTCACAATTGCATTTAGTCCATGTTTTCCTCCTGCTAATGAAAGCTTCATGTAAGACAGCAGAGATCTTGCTGAATTCTAGATGTATAACTTATATTTCTTATGTTTCTCCTTTACTCACAAGACCTATCATGCAGAAGAGATGTGGATTAATTTGATAGATTGTCCTTGACAAATTCATTTTATCTCTTACTCATTTTTATGTTTACAAATTGCTAATTTGTTCCAGAATTCTTTTTTTTTCATAATTCAAAGTTTAAAAACCCCTATCCTATTGTGCTGACTTTGGCTGTGGTTAGAGTTAATTTTCTTCACAGTAGCTGGTATGATATAGAGCTGTGTTTTGGATTTGTGCAGGAAACAGGGCTGATAACACAGGAATGTTTTAGTTGTTGCTGAGCAGGGCTTACACAGCATCCAGGTCTTTTCTGCTCCTCATCCCACCCAGCCAGTGAGTGGGCTGGTGATGCACAAGGAGTTGGGAGGGGACTCAGCTGGGACAGCTGACCACAGCTGACCGAAGGGATATCCCAGAACATGTGACATCATGCTCAGCATATAAAGATGGGAGAAGAAGGAAGGGGAGGATGTTAAGAGTGGTGGCTCTTATCTTCCTAAATCACTGTGGATGGAGCCCAGCTTTCCTGGAGATGACTGAACATCTCCCTGACCATGGAAAGCAGAGAATTACCNTGGGACAGCTGACCACAGCTGACCGAAGGGATATCCCAGAACATGTGACATCATGCTCAGCATATAAAGATGGGAGAAGAAGGAAGGGGAGGATGTTAAGAGTGGTGGCTCTTATCTTCCTAAATCACTGTGAATGGAGCCCAGCTTTCCTGGAGATGACTGAACATCTCCCTGACCATGGAAAGCAGAGAATTACCTCCTTGTTTTGCTTTGCTTGCATGCACAGTTTTTGTTTTACCTAATAAACTGTCTTTATCTCAACCTACAAGATTTTATCGCTTTTACCATCAAGATTCCCTCTCTCCATCCCACTGCGGTAGCAAGCAAGCACCTGTTGGGGCTTAGGTGCTGGCTGTGGTTAAACCATGACCCTTATAATTCTGTGGTCCTTTTTCTTACTTCTTTTCTTTCAGTGACAAACCTGTATAAATCAGGAGCTACCCTATTGAATAAGTACAAATATTCTGTTACAAAACCTGTATAAGATTAGGGGAAGCCAAGACCATTTTCTTAGGGAACTGGTTGTGCCGGTACCTTGTCATAATATTTTTCAGAATCTGAAAAAAAACTTCACATGAAAAGCAATTTACTGAGAAAAGCATGATCTGGAATATTTTACAAGAAGCTTTAACATAAATGAATTTGCTATTTTATGTGTTGGGAGCAACAAGAAAATAAGCTCAGCTGGCTGCTGTCCTGCTAGGGATCCTGTAATGTTTTTAACAGGATCAATGTGAATACAAAGTGCTGGAAGAGCAAAACAAAATTGGACTTTCTTTGCCAGCCATTTTGCACCGTATAATCTTAAAACCCATATAATTTTTTTCATAGAGATTGTGTGATGTACCAACAACAAGGCAACTGCTAGAATTACTTTGCTTATATAATGTAAGTTGAACCTATGCTAAAATCACAGCTCAGTCCCATGGTATTTTTGAGACTAACCATTCCAATATGGTGCAAAGTACAAGAGGCTGGGTGTTTTTTCACCTGACTTTGATGGATATTCTGTCTTTTACAATTTCCAGTGATTTGGAGAAAAACAGCTCAAATTCTGTAACTAGGAATGTGAGGCCTTTGGGACAAATGTCCCCTTTCCTCCGGTGGCTTCTACAGACCCTTGCACAGTGGGTCATCGGAACAAGAGGGACTTCTGAGTGTTGCTGTCATCACAGTGGGGGGCAAAGCCTGGCCCCCTTCAAGGGGATTCCCACTACTCTGCTTGCTCAGATCAGCCTCACAGGCATCACTCACTAGGGTACACATGGAAATGTACACAAATACACAGAATGCTATGTGTTTTCATCTTGGTAGGATCTACGAGAAAGATGTTTCTGTGTTAATTTTTCATAAGGGAACACTAAGGAAACAACATTCTCCAGCTCTGGAAATCTCGTGTGGGTGAGACTGCGAAAGTTTTTGTTCATGTATCCCTCCTGCAGAGTTCTCACTACATAGGAGCATGCTGATAACTTTTTGCAGGTGTACATAAGAGAGATTCTTTGAACATTCAGGAAGATTTTATTTATACTGAATATGACAAATCATGCTCTTACGTGTTTATCATTGTAAACTCATCTTGGGGGGAAAACATCACAAAATAAAAATATAAGAATATAGAGAAAATATTGTCATCTTTTTTTCAGACCACAGGAGTTTGTCACCATGGAGATCCTCCTGTTTTCTTCAAGAGTGATTCAGATCTTACAGATGGAGCATATGTGACAGAAGCAAAACAACATCACCAAGAATTCCTGTTAAACATTTCAGAAAGAGTTTTTTTAGCACCAACCAATATCCACAGACTGTTCACGCAGAAAAAATTGTGCTTCCACTTTTTTTCTTTCTAATGTTAAATAACTGACAGTTTTATTTCTAAACATAGCTGGATTTTAAGGAACTTGTGATACATGAGCTGAAGGCTGCAGTACTTCACAATTACGTTGTGGGTTTATACAAAGAACTACTCTTTCTAAGAGCTGAAGTACCTTAAGGACATAATGAAGCTAAAACTCCTTGAAAAGCTTGTTTTTAGTATTACTTATGTAAGCAGAGATTTTGACTGAAAGCAACCAAATTGTGCACGAGATGGAGCCAAGAGCAGGACAAGGTGGTTTGTCAGCAAGCCCCTGGCTGCCCCTGCAGCAGCTGGGGGCACCAAGAACGGGGAAGCTGGAGTGGGCTCATCTCCAAAGCACGGGCAGCTCCGGAGTCGCGTCCTGATGGCCAAGAGCAAAACTGCAACTTCAGGAGCACCTCTGGGAAAGAAGAAAAACGGGATATGTTCCTATTGTCCTGCCTCCTGCGGCATGTCAGACTGTGCCGTTCCACTTTAGTCACTGCTCAGCCTGCAGAAATGTATTTTTAAATGAGCGTGGAAGGCATTGCAACGACAACCAAGGACAAACTAAATTAGTCTGAAAATGCATGACAGACTTTTCCCTAGCCTGCCTTTCTGCTATGCTGCCCACCTGGCTTTCTGGTCTGTGGCTGAGGTAGAGCTGAGCCTCCCCCTTCGTTACTTCCTCCACCAGTTTTGCTGTGATGCCAAGCTGGCGCTCACCTCTGGTACTGCCAGTAGTGCCACAGGGCAGCGAGGGGAGCACAGGCAATGTGCTGCTCAATTCAGGGCAGAAAAGAGCCCGCTGTGCCTTCCAGGTCAGAACTGCTGTTCTTAATCAGATTCCTGAAGAGAGGAACGTCCTTTCTGTCAAACACCATTTTGTGTTGGTGGAGAGGGGGAGAAAATGCAGTCACACAATGTTAATTAGAGCAGTGGTGCTAAGAGATGTAAATCTGGGTTTAAATTGTCCAGTAATGAATCAAAACTCCTGCAGCCACATAACACAGGGGACAGGGGCAGTGTCCACCCACCCTGGTGGGAGTGCACACTTCACACCTGACAGGGTTTGCTGTCAGCCATTGTAATTGCATGCCAGGAAGGGCATTGCTTGCCCTTCCACAACACATCAGAAGACTGGGTGAAGCATAAAGTCAGAACAAATATCCTGATGAGCTCAGGCTAATCTAATAGAAGGGAAATTGGGTAGTTACCCTTAATCAGGATCAGATTTGTCCTGCTGGACCATGTGGTATTAATCAGTGTGGAGCTGCAAGAATAATAGCAAGATCTACTCTCCCAGTCCCAGGAGAAGCCTGGGCCAGTCTGTGGTCCCTGGAGCTAGACAGCCTCAGAGAGAACAGAAAAGTGTAGGGCACCATTCAAGTGGGACAGGCTTTTCTGCAATGGCTTTACCCAAGGAATATCCAGGACACAGCCCAGATGCTGAGATGGGGCTCTGCTTGGGTTTTTTCCCCTCTTCTTCCTCAGTTGTCTTGATAATAATGTAAAGGAAAGGTTCAAGATATTTCTATTATCAGTGAACAAAATAATTATTTAGAGAAACTGAATGACTTTGAATTCACAGTGTTGAAAACAATCTACTGAGGACAGTGCAGGAAACCTGAGCTGAAAACTTAGCAACATTTGTACTTAGCATACATAGATCTTGGAAAAATATGAACTAAAAAAATCAGTACAGTTAAGAGACTTTTTATGAAATTTGTCAAACCAAACCAATGCTTTCTATATTTTCAAGAAGTCACCTTCATGAAAGTCAGCAATCAGGTTGTACTGGACATGGTGAGTGATACCACTTAACATCCCTTTCATGAGTCCAAGATTATTTTGTGCCTGTTCTCTGGGTTAAAATACTTCAATAAAAGAAGTATCAACACAATAGTTCTATCTGACACGTAGTGAAAACATTTAAGAGAGAATATAATGTTTCTTTCACTGGGGATGGACCTCCTTACAATCAGTTTGCATAAGTTTATTTGCATTGATGACACCACCTGGTCTGTTGCAGCCAGTGCTCTGCCCTTGCAGGCACCGGAAATACGCTGTCTACAGCAATGTCACCTTCAGGAGCACTTTGAAAAGATTTGCATGAGCTAGGCTCAAAATTACTTGACCTACTTGTTGTCCCTACCTTTTCTGAAAAATTACAGAATCCTTCTTCTGCCCTCTGATACCCAGCCAGGACGCTTTGGCAGCCAGTTTCCCATTTAGAAGAGCCCTTCTCTCTCTTTGTATTTACACCCTGTACTTGTTTCACTTCAGATGTTCCCTGAGGCTGATCTGTGGGAATTGTGCCCTGTATTCCAGATAGTTTCTCAACACAGTCTTATAAATGGGTGTTAGTTTTGGGTTCTATACATAGGTAGTCTCTGATCTTTAACCTATGCTGATTGTAAGCAGCTCCCTTTGCTCTAAGAGCCTTTTGCTATATTTTTGTTGTTTTGTTGTTCCATTTCTAACTCACTTTAATGTTTGGCAACGTTTACTTCTTCCCAGTACTTCTTAACCAACAAGAAATGGCATATTTTGTTGTCCATGTTTTCCTTTCACTCTAAGTAGGCTCTTTCCTTGTTCCTGGTGGTTTTTTTAAAAACTATAAATTTTCATCCAGTTGAACATGGTGATCTTCCTTTTGCTTAGAACAAAAACTCATCGTACTTAATGCACACAGTTTTTATTTCTTTAGAGTAAAGATACTCCCAGCCTTTTCCACAGTCAAGACCATTAGTTCTTAAAAGCATTAATTAACTCTCCTCATTTAATCAAAACTTATCCTTCTGGAATTAATGGCACCGTTATTCCATAAACCTACTTGTGTTCATACATCCCAAAATTTCATTTGTGTCTGTTCAAAGCTATTTGCTCTGCCCAGGTATTCTGAAAGGTCCCTCCTATTTTCAAAATCTTTGTGTTGTCGAAAAAAATACATTGACTAGCACATCTTGGAAAATAAACACCTGAGTGTTGTTAGCACTTTCACTCTGGACTATCTCTTAAAAGTGAGAATTATGGGAGACAGTGATTTCAGCTGTCCTGTTGTGGCCTGGAGTAAGAGTGCTTATTAATGTCAAGAATTAATAAACTGTAATATCCTATTTCCTTCTAAAGTCTGGTCCTGTTGCCTGTGTGAATATTTAAATTCTTTCTCAGAAACCTAAAGCAGTTTGGGCTCTATCACTTCAGATTTCAGAGGGATATGTACATAAAAGGCTCTGCTGTCACGCCGCCACTTTACCAGTTGAGATTGAAGGCACTGCAATGACACCTACAGGCTTGTTTGCATGGATCCCTGTCTCAGGCGAGTCAGGAATGGCCCTTGTTGGAAACATCCTAATGGGAGCTGTTTCTAACTGACTTCAGTAAGGGGAGTGTTTCACCTTTTGGCTTTTCCCTACCCTGCCTTCCTGCTTCTAGGGCACCAAGATCCTCAGCACTTTCTTGTGCTGTAGCCATACCACTTCCCCATTTTCCACCTCTGAGTGCAGCTTACCAATAAATAGGCACAATCTTGTTGATCAGTCTTGGCTGCTGAACCTGATGTGGAGGATAAGAACAATGGACAAGCATTTAATTCCTGAAATATTTTGGTTTTAGAGTTCCTTAGGGAGTGAAGAGTGTGAGACATCCTCAAATCTCTTCCGCTGGCTAACTTCTCTTAAAATTCCTGGTGCACATGACATTCATTTGCAAGCTACAACACATGAGCCACAGGAGACAGGAGCCACAGGAGATAGGAGACACATGAGCAGGAGAGAGTGTTCTGAGTACAGGCAGGAGGGGAACTGGCATGGGATCAGCAGCAGTGAAGTCCACACATGGGCAGGCTGGGGTGGAAACTTGAGCTGCTGGGGTGTAGGCAGCAGGGATGAGAGATGCAGACCAGAAGCAGAGGATGGCTGATTTCTGTGGACTGGGGCTGCTGAATCATGGTTCCCACTAAAAACTTTCAAGCAAGAAGGGTGTCCATGTGATCTAGATAGCCTTATGATGGGGAAGTGCAGACACAGACACATCAGGGGCTGTCTTCCTCTTCTCACACCCTGCCCTCAGACATTCCCAGGGAGCATCCAGCTCTCACAGTTCAGCTGCTCCCAAGCTGACTTGAAAGAAAGACTTTTGGGTCTTTTTCTATTAACAATATGCAAAAGGGGCAGAGGAAGTGGAAGCAGAAATCCCCCCAGTCCATGGGCTGCTTTAGGCTGGAGCTGTACCAGTGAAGCCAGGGCACTGAGAGTTAGGAGACCCTGGCTATTTCAGGACCTGTGCCGGTAGGTGGGTCTGGAGTGGCAGGGAGCTGTAGGACCCTTCGGCTCCTGGGGACACTGAGCTGGGTATTTCCCAGCAGGGCATCTGTCAGCAGGAGGGTACTGGCTTGGGAAATGTGTGTCTGGTTCCCTCCCTTTTGCAGATGCTGTCTCTGTGTCCAGTATCTCAAGCCAGCTGTGACCAGGCTGCCCCAGGATTACCGTCACTTATGGCTGAGGCTCATGCATGGCCAGTCGCCCGAGGAGCCCATAGTGGTGGCATGTCCATGGCCACACACTCCCTGTGAGCACTGCTTTTAGGATGAGCTGCAGCTCACTCTCCATTGCCACGGCTCTCAGTTCCCTGGGTAGGCGGCAGTGACAGCTGTGCTGCCTGAGTCATTCTCTGTGGGCATTAACTTGGCTCTGCAGGCCTGGTGGCACTGCCTGGCCCTTGCAGAGCAGCAGCCCTGGTGAAGAAGACCCCAAAGGTGGGGGTTCCAGATTAGAAGGTGCCTGTGGAGCCTGCTACCATCCTGAGAAGGGGCTGGCACAATCATCCTGCAGGGAGAGCTGCACTAGAGTCCACAGCTAGGCTGGGCATGCGGGCAGCGTGGTTGCTCTTGGGAAAGATGGATGTAGCCACAGGTAATGTGGCCCAACTGGTACTGAGAAGTGGCTGTGTTCTGGGTGATGGGCAAGGCAAAAAATAAGGACAATTTGCACCACACATACCATTTTCAGCCAGAACTAGAGCCTAAAAGACCTGCTCACAATCAAACCAAAATTTCAGCATAGCTGTCAAAAAAAAAACTACAAAAAAATACATCAGGAAAAAGCAGTGAAATAGTTCATCAGTGTGGGGAGACGCTCTCCCAATGACTTATTTTCATACCATGAACAGACTTTTAAAAAAGCAGTAGAATTAAACTGACGCTTGAAGCTGCCCTCTTGAGAATTTATTTAAATGTAATATATTTCAATTATTGTGTATTCGAAGTTCCCATGCTAATATACAATCTGTGGAGACTTATAATGTGTGTTGGTTGAAATCTGAGCTAAATTAATATAATCTTGTCATTTAAAAAAAAAAAAAAAAAGAGAGATAATCTACTTGGCTGCAAGTGCCACAAGGAATATTGAGCAGAAAAAAGACAGAATAACCAGGGAATGATTTGAAAGCAGCCCTTACGGCCAATTGCTCAGAGCTAGTTCCAGAAAATAAAGGAAACCTTCTTTTATTAAACATGATTGCTGTGACCTTCTCTGGTTAACCTACAAAAGGGAAAATGAGCTATGCACTGTGCATGATTTGTTGGTCTTACAACTGGGCTGTTTTTCAGTGACCCTGTAGAAGCTGGAATGTTTATTTTGATTTATTTTTGCCTCGTTTTTGCTCAAAAGAGTGAAACATCTTCTAGGGCTGCACATGTGCACCTATTTCTCTTTGAGTGCTGTCACTGTGAGCCCTGCTGTCACTTCCCCTGAGCTGTGCATATCGCTGGCTCCCTCCTTCCAGATGTAGACAGACAGGCTCTGCAACGGACATCAAGCATTTTCCTCCTCTCAGTGCAGAGATGGGAGCTGTACCTGGCCTTTGAGGGAGGGCTGGTAAGGAAAGCTTTCTCTTATCCTTCTTCTTCTGAGGCAAGCAGCACTAGTGCTCCCCTGGGGATTGCATTAATGAGATGGAGAGCAGCAATCTGACGTATTTATGTGCAGCAGGGTCAAGAGGGCCCCATTGTGCCTGGGATACGAACAGAGCTACAGAAAGGTCCCTCGGTGGGGCACCACAGGGACAAAACACAGGCCAGCGGTAAGAGTGGAGGGACAAGGACAGTGCAGTCGTGGGTGTGCTTGTGTATTCTTGTCAGCTTCAGAGGTTTTTGCAGAGGTACGCTGATGTATGCAGCAAAATCAAGAGTGCAAGAAAATTCCCACAGAATCCAGACTCGGTGAGCTAATTATGGATTAGGTCATTTTCTATGAGCCTTCCAAGATGACTGCATATACCTAATTAAGATGCCTAGTGTATTTTGTTTAGCCCAAATGGTGATGGAGGAGGAAGGTTATTGGTCTGGTGTCCGGGGTATTGGCAAGGTTGACTTTTATGTGGGTTGGAATTAAGCAGGCTTTCAGTTTCCAAGGAATAAAGTTAAGAACAAGACTCAGCCACACAATTACTTTAAAGGAGAGAGAAAGCACAGAAAACATTTTCTAAAATCATAAGATTCCACTGATTCATCTTTCTGTGTCATTCCTTGGCTTCGGCTCTCACTTCAGGAAACATATGCATTTGACATAATTTTAAAACAAAGTTATTTAAAGAATACAACAATCATAGAATGTCTGAGGATGAAAGGTACCTGGAGATTATCTAGCTTGAGCCCTTGCCTTGCTCAGGCAAGGCCACCTAGAGATGGCTGCCCCAGACCACATCCAGATGGGTTTTGAATACCTCCAGGGACAGCGACTACCCAACCTCTGAGAGCAACCTGTTCCAGCGCTGGATTACTTGTAGAGTAAAAAAAAGTATTTTTGGTATTTCCAGTTGTTTCCATTACCTCCCAACCATTCATTTAACACCAGTAAGGAAAGTCTGGCTCTGTCTTCTTTACTGTCTCACATCACCAGGTATACATTTATAAGGCCCCCCTGAGCCTTCCCTTCTCTGGGCTGAACACTCCCAGCTCCTTCAGCATTTCCTGATATGTCAGGTGCTCTGATCCCTTAATTATCTTCATGGTCCTTCAAGGGACTCTGTCCAGTATGTCCACATATTTCTTGTACTGAGGATCCCAGACTGGGACACAGCACCCCAGATGTGTCTCACCGGGGTTAGCAGACGGGAATGTTCACATCCATAGACTTACTAGTGACACTCTCCCTAATGCAGCCCAGGAGGTGGCTGGCCATCTATGCCACAAGGGTACGCTGCTGGCTTATGGTCAGCTAGGTGTCCCCAAGATCCTCAAGTCCTTCTCTGCGTAGCTCCTTCCAGCTGGCTGCTCCCCAGTGTGGCCCATACCATTATTCCTCCCAAGGGTCAAAGCTTGGCACTCCTCTTTGCTGAACTTGGTGAGATCCCTGCCATGCCATTTCTTCATCTCTTGAGGTCCCCCTGAATGGCAGCACAACTTGCTCGTGCATCAAACCCTCATCCCCATTTTGTATCCTCTGCAAGCTTGCTGAGGGTGCACTCTGTCCCATCATTGAGTTCATTAAAGAAATTTTTACAGTACTGGACCCAGTAGGAACCCTCTGGTACTGCACTAGGGCCTGGCCTCTGGCAGGACTTCATGTCACCGATCACAGTCCTCTGAACTCA
Organism: Edolisoma coerulescens; assembly: GCA_013397115.1. Classification (NCBI taxonomy): domain Eukaryota; kingdom Metazoa; phylum Chordata; class Aves; order Passeriformes; family Campephagidae; genus Edolisoma; species Edolisoma coerulescens. Next base: position 300,296 of record VWZW01003888.1, on the reverse strand, counting down.
GCAGTTCAGCTGGCTTTCAGTCCACCTTAGCACTCACATACCTAGCTTGAACTTAATCGGTTTGTCTGTGGAGAAAGACTTGACTAAAATCAGGGTAAACAAAGGCCACTGCTCTCTCCTCATCCACCAGTCATCTCATCTTAAAAGGTTCTTAGGCTGGCCAAACATGATTTCACCCTCCCGACCCTCATAAATCATGCTGACTTCTTCTAGCCATGGTTTTCTTCTTCATATATTTGGAAATGGTTTCCAGGATTATTTGCTCCTTTATCTTCCCAGGTGTTAAGGTGAGGCTGACCAGCCTGTGGTTCCCCAGACTTTTTTCTTGCTCTTCTTGAGGGTAGGAGTCATATTTGCTTTCTCTCTATCCTAGTCACCACAACCTTTCAAGTATATTTGAGAGTGGCCTTGTAGCTACATTAGCCAGCTCCCTCAGCACTCATGGGTGCCTCCCATCAGGTCCCACAGACTTCTATATGTCTAGTTGATTTAAATGTTTTCTAAACTGGGTCTCCTCCAGTGAGAGTAACTCTTCTTTGCTCCAGACATTCCCACGAGTCTCAGGAGCCTGGGATTGCTGAAGGAAAGCCGTACTGGAATGACCAACACAAGGGTGGCATTGGGTATGTCAGCATCTTCCATGCCCGTTGTCACCAGATCCCCTTCCCCCTTCAGCAGCAGGCCCGCAGTTTCCCCTTTGCTGCCACCTCCCAGTGGTATTTTTCCTGTTCATCTCCATGCTTACTCTTTCACCATGAGATGTGCGGTGACCAGTGCCCAGAAGAGGCAGGTGACAGTCACGATGACATTGGGAAGAAGAGAGAGAATTCAGCCAGGCAGGGCCAGCCCTGCAGTACCCAACTCCCTTCTGCTTCTCAAAACCACGGAATCCCTTCTCCAGTGTAGTGGGCGAAGGAAATATTTTGGTAAACTGCCTCTAGCCCTGGGGCTGTATGTTGCACATACAGCAAAATGTGTACAAGATAGATGGCAACTCTGTTGGATAACCACAAAAACCCCTTGATTTTATATCATTGATGTGCATGGACAATTTAACTACACGTGTAAAATAAAGAGCAGGTGCAAAAGGTAAGTGCTGTCAGAGAAAGAAAACTTTCATGCGTGGAGATTGAGTTTCAAGTGGTTTTTCAGAGGGAAAAGCCTGTGGCAGTCTGTGAATGGCCAAATGCTTTTACATGGCAAGTGGCAGGGAGCCAGTAGAAGTGAGAAGTGCCTGTGGTGTTTTACCAAAAGGACCACCCACACATGCTTTGTGCCAAGTGCTGCTTTGCAAACAGGGTGGATACAGCGCCTAAATAAATGTTACATAAACCATGTAGAGTTCATGTATGAAAAACCAGTGATGCTGAACGTCAGCTGCTATTCAGCTTGTGGAGCTGTGGCGTTTAATGTCTCTGACAGGGCTCAGCTGTGCTTTCTCAGGCATCTGTAGTCTCATTTAAGCCATCCTGTCCCCAAGAAAGCTGTAGAGACTGCAGCCAGTCGAGACTCTTTGTGTTTTATGACCACTTGCTCTGTTACAGGGACATTTCTGGTGCCCTTCTGACCACAGGTCATCAGTGAGGTCCGGAGCACCCCAGGGAGCCTGGCGACCATGTGCCTGGATGAGAACAAAAACTGCAGTAGTAGTGCCATTGTGAATAGGGCTGCTGCCATCTGTTGGTTGAAATCTCATGGGGAGCTTTCGGAAGAATCCTCGAATTGATGATGCCATACCTAAGATGTGGATATAGTGAGAAAGGATATTTTAGTTTAAATGATAAGTGTGATATGGTCATGTTTTGGAAGTCGAAGGAGGGGACAAGATTCTTGGTCTGCATGACTTTACCTACTTGCTGACCTGCACATCAGTTTAAGTCCTTTGCTGAAGTACCAGACAAAGTTTTAACTTTCCAAGTTGTGGGTCTACAAACACTTCTCATTGCAGCACTGCCACCATCAGCAGCTTGTGCTGCTAATTTCTCAGGGACATTTCTCAGGACATTTCCACAGCTGAACATTTATTGACTGCCATCTCTCGGTCAGCAAACTGATACGGACCAGGAATAACCCCTCACCTCTTTGTTTTAAGATTATTAGTAAGCTGCATATGTTTCCAGGACTGATCTCTTTGTCCTCCCACAAACAGCAAGGCTGAAGGAGGAGGCCACCCATTGAGGCTGCTGAAAGATGCCCTGCTGCTGTGAGAAATTCCTGCCTGTGTCATCAGGGCTCTCAGAAATCTGTAGCCACTGCCCAGATTTGTAAAAGTTTGGGACCAGCCTATGAAATGGCTGTCTCTCCAAAAGCTGCAGCTCTCCAGATTTCTGCCTTTCTCCCAAGCCCAGAGCAGCTCAGTATTAACATTCGCTTCACGAAGCTCTGCTCCATTCTCTGCCTGTAAGTCACAGCTACAAAATAACTGTTAAAAGTAAATCCTATGGACTGAGCAGCCCTGAGAGATGAGAAATGTTCACTTCTCAGCTTTCTCCACAAGTTTGTTAAACAAATCAACATGCAACAAACATTTCCAGAGTGAAGGGCTTCTTCGGTGAGTTAAATTGAACCTGCAGCCTCCTGTGTCCCAAATGATGCAAATATTAGAGGTTAATGCTCACATTAAACATCTCGAGCTGTACAGCAATTTCTCCTCTCTGCATTCTGCCAGGCTCCACTTGCAGCTCTATGCAACCTGCCTGTACTTCACCTGCAACAAATTTCTTACAATGTTCAGGAATAGCTACTGAGCATACTGAAAAGGCAGGATGCTTACCCTGGGATGTTTCTTGGCCTTTCATTGGAAATGTGCATGGCTAGAAGCACCAAAATTTCTAGCAAATGTGTTTCCTTTTGTCTCGACAAAGTTTATGTTTAGCTTGGAGTAGGGGCTGGTTTGGCAGTTTCCAGATTTCTTTCCATGTAGGTCGAATGGAAAGTGGAGTCCCCAAACCACTCCTATGGCTGCCACTAACTTGGGTGGATGAGGAATTTTTCCTCATATGTGATCTAGCAATTGTTTCTCCTCACACTGCTCAGGTCACACTGCAGAGAGAAGTCCAGTTTCTTTTGCAGCCAGCCGTGCTGGTAGGCTATTGCACTAGTGTTTCCTGCTAACTTCCAACAGCTACAGCATGTTTTTGAAATTTTGGGAAGTTCATTTCAATTTTTGTGTGATCTTGGCAGAACTGGTGGAAACCAGACAGAGAAGAACCAATTTCCCTCACTAATTCAGAACTCCAGCTGAACTCTTGTTCAAATTGTAGGAAGTACTGAAGAAAGGCTCATTTTCTGGAAGCTTGCCTGTGGCTTTCAGCAGAGATTTAAAGAAGAATTAGCTGGCTAGGTTAAACATTGCTTTACTCACTCTTGTAAATCACAGCTCTTAATTCTTATTTTGCTTTTTGTGCAAGAATTACAGGCTGAGGATGTGTTCTTGTAATAAGGCAAATACACGAGTACCTATAAGGCTTATACAGAAATTATTGATGAATATATACGAGAGACATACACAATGGTTATGATGACAGTGATTAACAGAAGAGCAGATAATGGACCCTGACCATCCTTGACCAATGCACTGCTGTTTCTGGCTTGTTCCTTCATTCAGGTTTGCGTGTGGTCCATCTAGCTCTTTCCATTTCAAAGCTCAGACAGGGCTCTGAGGAGGGCTCAGTACTCTAAATGCGAAGAAGCACTTTTATCTGTCTTAGACTAATCTACCACTAGTTTGATCGTGCTTCCCCTAGTTCTAGGGATGAATAACCATTCTGCATTCACCTCATCTGCTGCCTTCATGATTTTGCAAATGTCAGTCATAACCCCCAGTGTCCTTCTCTCCAGAGCCTTCCTTAGAAATCGCTTCATTACCTTGATCATTTTACTTGTCCTCTCTGCCCTTCCTCTAACTTCGTTGCATCCTAGAAAGGACGTAGCTGAACATCAGTAGGAATGCCTTCCGAGTGAGTTATGAAGTGCAATTCCCTAACTCCAAACACTGTAGCCCCCTATGAAGTGTACTCCAGCCTTTCTGTCCCACAGGTCACCTCATCAAGGAAGAGTTTAGCTGTTCCCACCATGTTGCCCTGGCCACATCTTACTGCACAGGTCTGCATGGGCCAGCATGGACCCTAGACAGAGAGTCCTTCTAACTGTGTGAAAGTTTATGATAAGCATAGGTGAATTCATCCCACTCATTCCCTTCTACCTACAGTGTGAAATAAACCACAAAGGCACACAATGGTGTAAAGAATAGATTGACTTTCTCACAATGCCCCTGCCCTTCTAAGAAGACAGATGAGTGCAGGGCAGTGGCAGCAGTGTCTGGGTGCTCTCTGAGGGATGCTCCTCTGAGGGCTGTGCGGCAGCAGAGCTGTGCTGTAAACGCAGGACCATGGGGACGGCTGCCTGCTTCGTGAGGCAGAACAGGTTTGGCTGCTAAAGGCAGAAGTTCTGTGGAGTGTTTCATAAAATCATTTATTTTCACAAGGCAATATCAAAACCAAAACTCAACAAGCCAAAGAAATGAGAAAAAACCCCAAACAAACCCTTGTAGGACCAGGAAAGCACTTGGCGGTTACTGAAGATTTTTCTAGTAAGTTGAATGACTAATGTCTTTCCTGAAACTCCTGGCCCCCTTCCAGCAGCCAGCCAACTACCATGACCACTTGACAGCCCTGCCTTGGCTCTGGGGGAGCAGCTGCTCCCCAATGCCCCTCAGCAAAAGCCAGGGGCAAGTGAGCCTCCTGCCAGCCAGCAATATGAAAATGTTCAATTTTGCAGAGAACTTGGGGCTCCATTCAACCCCTGCATGGGGTGTGAGTGAAACACATGCAGGAAGCAGCTGGCCTGGACCCCAGCGAATGTGCCTATGTGAGCCCATGCCAAGGAGGTCTCCCAAGGTCTGGGGTTAAAGCCCAGTGTGTGGTTGGGGTGCTGGGAGGGGAAGTTTTGTGGCCAAGCAAGCCTGGCTTGCTGGCTCCACAGCCCTTCCACTTTCTGTGGAATTCCAGCAGAATCATATCCATTTGTATGCATGCATCTGTGCATTTGTAGAAGTGTCTCTGTGACCCTTGCTGCAAGGCTTGGGCCCAATGGAGAAAAGAAAAATGTGGTTAGGAGGAAATAGTAATGAGTTCTTACAGATTGCTTTTGTCTGGCTCAGCCCATTAGAGTCTGTGTTTCACAACTGCGTGATGCAAAATATGCCCATCATTAGATTGAACAGAAAAAGCAGTGCTTATCTACCTGCTTTACTGGTGTTCTGCTAAAGGTCTTTGGATGAACAAAAAGAAATTAGTGTCATTAAGAAATACATCTTGCACATAATCTGCCTGTCACCTTTGACCAGGGCAAGAGCTGAGGCATGAGATGTTGGGCCAGAAGCCAGTGTCTTTATTTGCTCTTGTGTCCCAATACAACCATGGAATCAAGTGAACTCACAGAAGTGAGTTCAGTTTTCATGAGAGAGGTCAGGTGGACTCCAGTCCATGCTGGCTATACTCAGTCTGCTGTGGGATTTAGTAATGGTCACACATCTTCGCCGTCCCTCTTGCTGCAGCTCCATTGCTTTTAGCTCGCAACAGCACACAGCTGGCATACAATGGAAGGAGAATCAAGTGTGGAGAAAAAACAGGCTTTTGGGTCTTTTGGATCTTCTGTGTTTACGTTTCTGTTTGAGTAAGAGTCAGTCTGCTCCCAGACAACTTTTGCCTTGCTTGCTCCCCTCCACACATCCCCCAAGGAGAGGCTAATTCCTGTGGGCTGCAAACTGCCCAAAAGAGATTTTGGCTAACTTGGGAGAAGAGTGAAGACAGGGAGAGAGGATAAAGCTGCACAAAGGATTGACAGTGGTGGAAAATAAAATGGGGCCAGATACGGCAGCGGCGCTGATGAGGGGCAGTGCGTGTGCCATACGAGGCAGCAGAACAGGGTAGGGGAGAGCAACAACGCTGACAGCCTCCCACATCCTCCTTCCCATAAATCTGCCTCCAGGTGATGAAAGGTGATGTGTTCGTCTATTTCCAGTGCTGAGGTTGCCTGTCCTTTTATAAATCTAACCTGATATCTCTTGTCCTGTCCTTGACTGTAAGTAGCTGTGCAACTTTTGGGCATGCCGAGAATGAAAATGGGAGTGGCGTAAAATTCTGTGTGGTGAATATATTGCTCATGCTGCTCTTTGTGCTTCCTTATTCCTCACTTTCCTAGATGCTTAATACATGTCTTCTAGCACCAGGTCCTGTGAGAGTGCAGTGCTGCAATAGTTCTCTCTGTCTTCCTGTAAGGACCTTCTAAACAATAACCAACAGTTCCTCTGCAGGGTTTGAGTTTGTTCTTGGGAGTCACTGCTCTTCCTTTAGAATGCTCCTTCAACACGGTCTGCCATAGCTCTGCCATATCTCAGCACTCACTCAGGGCAATCAGATGCAATTTAGAACGACTCCATCATTTCATGATGGGTTTCTGCCTTGTCCTGACCCACTTCTCTGTTACTCCTTGTGTATGTGTGTTTGTGCCCTGTGTTTTTCTGGGATAGAGATCGTTTTCTTCTTAGTAGCTGATACAGTGCTGTCACAGTTTTGGATGCAGTATGAGAATAATGTTGGTAACACAGTGATGTTTTGGTTGTTGCTAAGTAGAGCTCACCCTAAGTCAAGGACTTCTCAGTTTCCCATGCTCTGCCAGTGAGGAGCTGCACAAGAAGCTGAGAGAGAGCACAGCCAGGACAGCTGACCCGAGCTGGCCAAAGGGATATTCCATACTGTGGGACATCATGACCATTATATAAACTGGAGGCTGTTGAATGGAGGACAGACTGATAGCTGTTCAAGGATGGGCTGGACATTGGTCAGCGGGTGGTGAGTGATTGCATTGTACATCACTCATGGCTTTTTTCCAACTGAGTTTTATTATTTTTCATCATCATCATCATCATCATCATCATCATCATCATCATCATCATCATTATTATCATTGTATTTTATGTTGTTTCAATTATCAACTGGTCTTATCTCAACCCATAGGGTTTTTTTCCCTTCCCTAGCTCTCCTCCCCATCCCAATTAGGTAGAAAGGAGTGAGCAAGCAGCTGCATGGTACTTGGTTTCTGGCTAGGGTTAAACCACAACAGTTTGTGTGTATGAACCATCTCCAACACAGTGATATACACCTATACAGGTGGAATAAGTGTACTTCTGATGAAAGACAGGTCTGATAATTGCATAAATAAAGTACAGATAATGGAAATGAAATCAATGTACTCAGGCAGGAAATAAGCAAGTGCAATATGAAATGCACATTACACCACCGACAGGTATTTTAATATAGCTTGTGAATAAGGGATTTATTTATAAGGAAAAAAGCTAAGACAAAACCACAGAGTCCAATTATTTATCCAGCTATGCAATTATTAGTTATAAATCTCCAGAATGGCTGAGAAAATGTTTGGGGAAATGCCAAGTCTGGCTCTGTGTGAAATGCTATTGCTAGGAACTGTGTTATTCCTAGCAATATATTACAGCCAAAGACACCAGAGACTTTCCATTTTCTGGGAGCTCTGTCTTTTTGCAGCAAAAAATGTGCTTTCAGTGGTGGCTTTAATATCATGTTGCAGACTTCAGCCACACAGGGGAGGAGGAATGGAGGCAGTTCCATTTAATCCAGACCTTTCTGGATTAAATGTCTGTTACGTGGTTGCAAAGGACAACAGGGGACCAGGTTTAATGGCCCAGGTGGTCCCTTCATATTCTGTACTCATATCCTCTGCTATTCAAATTGTTCCTTGGGGACCTCTGCCTGATCAAATATGAACGGCACTAAATCCTGAGACCTGTTGGGAAAGCACCGACCCGAGTGATATAATATGTGCTGAGACAGAAGAGGAGTGTGTGAGTTAGCCCAGCTCAGTTTGTCTTACCCCAACCCCAAAACTACAGTATTTGAGGCACCAGACAGTGACAGGTCCTCAGGAGCAGGGGACACATTTCTGCTTCCATCACAGCTACTGCACAGAGAGGTCCTTTGTCAGAAGCTGATATTGGCTCTGTTTCAGTGCTCTTTGCATCTTCCATCCAAGGCACACCTAATCCTGTACCCAAAATCTCAATGTCACTAGACTTCTGCCAATGGTAGAACAACAAACTCCACAATGTAATCAGTAGGGTCTCCTGGCATAATGAGCACAGTACTTTGCTCCCAAAACTTTGGATATGTGTCATAATTTCACCTTTACCCACATATATGATGAGGATAAAGAATGAGTTATGTACTTGTATAGTTCCCACAGGGCTATACCACAACTGTACATTTATGGTAGGGATGGATATCTTCAGCAAACCTCCCACAAATTTCTACTGTGTTTTATAAGGAAAGACCAAGAAACTGAACCAATAATCAACATTAGATCTCTTGTTAGTGTAAAACCTATTACACTATCACACATATTACACTAGCCAAACATAGGAAAAAGCCAGTTGGAATTGGCCATCTGGGTTAGAAAACCCCCAGCAACAGTAAAAAACACTGTTTGGAATGAAACTTTTAGGAAAAGTTGCCCAACGGACACTTGCCAAAACCCAGCGCAGACTGGTTTGAACTAGGGTTAGGAAGCTGTCCATATACAAAGACTTCCTGGGATGTGCCGCCTTCTCAGGCTTGGTACAGCTCCACTGTAACAAAGAGCTGCAACATAGCTGTGCTGAAGAAATGATTGCTGCATCACCCTCTGTGTTCTCTCAGCCCAGAAGGGAGGGGAGGAAGTATTAAGGATCCTACCAAATGTTGTCCCAAGATACACTGTCACAGCTGCTGGCCCTGGATTTGTTTGGGCTCTTCTGGAGGCACACATCTGGCCTGTGTCTGCCCTGAGCCTGCCTGCATTTGGTGGCATTTCTGCTGAAGGAGGCTGAGCATAGGATGCAGGGGGTGTGACTGTGCAGGTTTGTGGGAGCTTCCCCGAGTGGACTGGGCATGACAATGGGATGCTTTACTCTGTGGGCTGCTGCTCACCATCACCACAAGTCCCAGGACATGTCCCCTCACCCAAGCCCCGAGGAGAGTGTTTGCACCCACCTCAGTGCTGTTACTGCCCTTGGGGCTGCAGCCGTCCGGAGCTCCTGCACAAGAACTGTGCCATGGCCCAGGCCAGCAGAGAAGTCTCCTCCCCTGGGAGATGTTAGGAGACGGCTACTTCTCCATTGCAAGCCCTGGAGCAGATTGGTACCATCCAGGCTTGAGGTTTATGTGTGACTCATGGTTATCAGATGGTGGAGGGAGAGAACAAGCCCTGCCCAGCTATGGTCTTGAGGGCCTGTGGACTAATCTTTCTCTCATTTACAGTGCTGAATTTTTCATGCTACACTAATAAAAGCCATTTGTACCATCCTGTAGTCATTTGCTGAATCGTTTGACAAAGGAATAAATTTGGCAGGGTGTCTCTTAATTGATTTGTAGCATGCATCACCACTCTCTTCCCCTTGCCTTGCTGGACAGCCGTGGTGTACTTTTCAAAATTGGCTGGGAGCAGAAATTCATCATAACATAAGATCAGCTGCACTGAGTCAACCCAAAAAATGCTTGTCAACGTGACCCTACCTCTGATGGTGGCTGAGAGTGAGATCCCTGTGACTAAGTGTAAGCACAAGGCAAACCGAATGATACTCCCCAGGCCTCCTATTAATTCTGGCTATATTTAAAAGCAGCATTTGAGCCTGTACAAGATGAGCCTGCACTGATCCCAAGTTCAACACCACAACTACCCAGGCATCTTCAAGTGCAACCTCAGCTACACCAAGCTGAGCACACTGCACAGAGATGGACACAACTTCCCACCCTGCAATTAATCTTGCAGAAGATCTGGCTTCTCAGGCTCTTTCTGCAGACAGCTGTAACCCACAGAAATGAGAGGTCTTCTGCCATTTGAGGGGATGGAGTGGTTCAGGGAGAGATTTGCTGAATGCTGGGGCTGAAGCAGAGGTGGGGATGAGACACTGGGACCAGGACTGGGAAAGCAAGGGTTGGAATAAGCACACAGTGTTATGAACCATCTCCTTCCAGTGCCTGCAAGATATCAAACGTGCTCAGTGGTGTGTGAAGCCACAGCCTTTTCGTGTGATGTAAAACCTCACAACTCAACCTTACTTGCCACTCATAATTTGCATGGTGGCAGCACATGGGAGACCCATCCAGATCCCCTCACACTCACTCAACAGGGCAAAAGGTTTCCCTGGGGCAGCCCTGCGCATCAAGCAGCTGTCGGTGGGTCTGGAAAGCCGGTGGCCACAGAGGAGCATCTCTGCATCCCACAGGAAGCAAACACCCTGCACATTGTGCCCAGTGCCTGATGAGTGCTGGGAACGCAGCCCTGGTGGGATGCTGCTGTTTCAAATTAGCACGTTGAGTATGCTGTCATCTGAAAGCTCCTCAGACCACACAGGGCAGGGGAAAACCAGAATGTGTCTCAGGGGATCTGGGAAGGCAGAGGGAAGAGAGGCAAGGGGTGATTCAGCATGCCAAATCAGCCCACCACAGAGTGAGCGGTGATGCAGGACACTCAACACCTTGGAAACCAGGTCAGACTCTTCCAAACATATTTTACAGTGAAATACTGGAGGTAGCTATTACTGAGGTGCAAATGTGATAAGTCTTGAGCTCTGGGCTTGCAGCATCTGAGAAATGTCAGGCTTGGGGAAGCACATGCAATCCCACAGAGAAGTGCTAGCTCCGGTGGGATGGGGACTTGTTGTCACCTCATGGGAGCAAACAGCCTGCTGGCTCAGGGCACCTCGCTGAGATGGCTGGGCTGTGAAAAGGTAGGAGTGTAGCACTGTTTATCCACCTTTCTGGTTTTCATTTCTGCTATAAAAGACTGTTTCCAAGGCAGTGTGAATTGTGTGTGAACAGGAAAAGTTCAGCTGACTTTTGCCAAGGAGTTGGAGCTAACGTGTTATTAGCAACCTCTTTAAATTTGAGCCGAGTCTGTGCTGCTGCCAGCCCTGTCAGAAGGGCTACATCCTTCTATTTCAGTCAGAAAAAAACTCCCAAACTTACAAACTAAAGATCCTGTTTTGGAAATGGAAGTACTCTTCTGAAATATAGCAGCCCAGGAACAAAGCCAGCTGTGGGTGGGATGAGCAATGACCAGCAGGGTCTTTGCTCCCCATAACATGCTCGGGCAGAGTTTCCTGCTGCTATTTCACATCTGTGAGCAGTGTAACTGGTATGTCATGGGTAGGGTCCGTGCTGTCAGAGATCCGCAGCAGAGGCTGCAAGCTGGGCAAGAACCCCGGGTCAGTCATGTTTGCTGTGCTGCATGGGATGCTGTGTCAGTCCTATGGACAGCATGAGGGGAGAGAAGGGGGGGATGGCCTCTGGGTGGCTCTGTGGTGATTTGCTGTGAACTGGGGGAAGGAGACCTAAGCCCCATAGGAGCATCTCAAGACTGATACATCAGCACAGCATTTACACCACATAGAAGAGACACACCGTGAGCCTCACCAGGATCTCCGTCAAGGTCCCCACGCACAGCAATGGGGATCAGGGAGTTGAGGTAGGTTAAAAACAAGTCAGTAAAGGGGGAAAAAAGGTTGGTTTTGGCCAGATCAGGTCCCAGTATGGCTTACCAGGTGGCTCTGCCAGTAGGCGCATTGATCAGAAGGAGGGATTTATAGGGAACAACAAACATGGGAAGGGATGAATGAGTGATGCTTGGGAAGCATCCTGAAGTGAGCAGGGAGAGCGGGAACATGAGACTGGGGGAATGAGGTCAGAGCTGAAACAAGCAGTGGGGTCATGCCATGAAAACTATTATTTTCTGCTCTTCAGCAATTCCCCTACTGAAGGCAAGTGGAGCAAGATACACTCCAAGAAACCTCAGTATTGTTAAACATAGCTCAGGACTGAGCTGCAACTTGAACTGTGATAAATGACTGCCTGCTTTGCTTCATGTCTGAAGCTGCCTGGGCTGAGAGAAGGAGGTAAATCTGTCCACCAGCAAAGGTGTGTGGTCCCCACAGTGGTGGGAGAGCACAGCGACACACGTCTGCAGCCTCACAGCTGCTGGCAGGGACCTCCACCATCCCCTCCATCTGCTGAGGGCAGTGGAAAGGCTGGCACTGCCTTTTGAAAAGAAATTCCTTTGCTGCAGCAAAACGAATAGCAAGAAGCAGCTGGCCAGGAGATATCATGCTGTTCTGTTTAATCCCAGAGCACCAAGGGGGCTCTTGCTGGATCAGACTGACGGCCTCTGAAGTGCTGTGCCAAAAGCACAGAAAACATTGTTTGGGGATGAAGGCAGCAGTGGCACTCTCTTGGGAAAACACAGGAACAAAAATCAATCCTATGCTCGTACGAGTGGTGGCAAATAGCTGCGCAGCAGGCAGCAGCCTGCTGCTCCGAAGCCTCCCAAAGCATCCCCCGGCCTTGCGAGAGGTCACGGCACACAAGCAAGCCCCTGCCAGTTCCCAAATGGCAGGAACAGCACTGCCATAACTGCGAGTTTAACTCCACTGCAACGTCATCACACCTTTATTTCTTTAGGTGGAAAACACATCCCATTCCCTCTCTGCACCCCACATCACAGCTGCCCCTTTAGTGTCTTGTTCCCTTCCCCGAGGATGAGCAGGAAGCTCCCAGAAGACAGCATCTGAGCAGCTCAGTAGGCAGCCAGCACCAAGCCCCAGGAGCTCCTCTGTCGGATGAAATCATCTCACAGTGTGAAGATCCTTGAAGCTGAAATTGAAAAGTTATTTATTTCTCTAAAGGGGGAAAACATCTCAGCCTCTGTGGAGGCTATTTGTCCTTTGGGGCAGGAATCTCACTTTTGCCAGCTTCTGTGTCTCTATGTGCTGGCTGGGAGCAGTGAGATGCTCTGGCAGGCAGGATGGAGCAGAGCTGATGCTTTCCTGCCCACAGCCTCCCTCTGCCAGGGCAGGTACACCGACGAGCAGAGTTCAGGCACTGGGTTGAGCTATTCCTGTCCATGGGACATGGGGATCACAACAGTGCTGCTAAGAGCACCCTTTGCTCCACTGCAGCCAGTCAGCAATGCAATGGCTGATTCTCCACCCTCATCCCTTGAGGCATTGAACTGCCTTGATAGGAGCCACAGCTGAGATGTCCTGCACACTCCCTGACAGCTCCAGGGATAGCAGTCTTCATTTCCCAAAGGGATTGCAAAGCTTGTACCTGTCCCCCAGGTGCTCCAAAGGGATACCATGGTGTACAATGTCCTTCCCTCTCCCAGGAGTCAGCATGTCTTCTGCAAGGGTGCTGGTAGGCTCCGCTGGGCTCTGCAGAGCCTCCCAAAACGTGGTTTTTTCCAGGGGAATGCTCATCCTTCTCATCCTGCTCACTCCTGCTGGAATGTGAGACTAATTTAAAATCACACAATGAATGGTTTTACCACTATTCTCAGTTTTTACTGCCCTTTCACTTATCAAGGGTGGACTATTTCCAAGCATGGCCTAGTCTTGCTCCCAATGCCATATGCAAGTGGCACACCACTCCCTTGGGCAAGTGCTCAGTGCCCCGCAGTATCCCATCCCAACAGGGCGTTGGAAAGGTTTCTGTGAATATTAAACCTGCTACTCTGCTAGAAAATAGTAACCTCAGAGCAGGTGAGAGTTGAAGAAGGTGTCCAGGGCCAGTCCTTTCTCCATGCCAGCAGAATCACTTTCCCAATCCTCAGAGACATATTCGGAAACCTGACTTGGCAGAGGTGCGAGTTAGACCAAGCTGATACTGCACAGGATGATTTTTCAAGTTCTGGGAAACTGGGAATCTAGGAAATACTGCAGGAAACCCTTGTGGCTGGTGCACAGAGTTTTCTTATTTCATTGGGATTTTAATCCTGTGCTAAGCAGAACTGCTTGCTTCAGCAGGGGTAGGGGAGGGTCCTGCATCAGGACTGGGCCTCCTATTTACCAGAATAATAAAAAATAGCATTCAACAGTAACAATACACCTGTTCAGAAATGTGAATGCTGTTCCTCGCTGTCAGGCTTCAAACCTTGAGGGAAGGGCTCGTGCCATGGCCAGCAGCACTGGCATGCCGATGGGGCCGAGTTTCCACTAGAGGGTTGTAGTGCTGTACGGAAGCACATGCGGTTACTGTGGCAGAAATATTGTATGTATTCCAGGGCTTTGTCAGCAGATCAAAAGCAACCTGCGATATCCCAGCTTCCAGCAGTCTCTGCAGTCTCTGATGTGCACAGCCTGCAAGCTGCGAGGGGGCTGGTGCCTGAGCAACCTGCTTCCCTGCCTTCCCAGAGCAGCCTCCAGCATTCACATGACTCAGCACCTACAACATGGTTAGAGACATAGATAGATAGATAGATAGATAGATAGATAATAGATAGATAGATAGATAGATAGATAGATAGAAAACACACTGTGCCTGTGCACAGACGGACTATGCGACTATGCACACATGGACAGAATGTCTGTTTGCGCACCTGGGATTTTGATGCATGAACAGCCACGAGGCGTAGCAGTGGCACACCGTGACAATGAGCCAGGGCACCACTGGTGAAGCAAAGCCCACAGCCTGACTACATGGCAAATGGGACAATTAACAGCATCAGCACAATGATAGAATCACAGAGTCATTCAGGTTGGAAAAGACTTACAAGGTAATCAAATCCAACTGTTATCCCAGGGTTGCCAAGTCCAACACTAAACCATGTCCCTCAGTGCTACATCTACACAGCTTTTAAACACCTCTAAGGCTGGTGACTCCACCACTTCCCTGGCCAGCCTGTTCCAATGCCTGACCATCCTCTCAGTGAAGAAATTTTACTTAATATCCAATCTAAACCTCCTCTGGTGCAACTTGAGGCTATTGTTTGCTGTTTGGGAGAAGAGACTTTTCAGGCAGTTGTAGAGAGCAATAAGGTCTCCAGTGCTTCATCAGTGCTGAGTAGAGGGGGATGATCGCTTCCCTGGTCCTGCTGGCCACACTGCTGCCGATCAGCAGAATTGGGAAGCGTTAGCTGTTCACACACAGCTGTGGCTCCAGGTCAGAAGCTGCCATGCCATGCATTGCACCAAACACGGGTGGCGGCCCCTGAAGCTTGCAAGCCAGTCTTAAGCAGGAGCCATCAGAGGGGACTGCCACTTCTGCCACCAACCATGTCCCCACGTGCAGTGAGGCTCAGTAGGTCCTCATAGGTTCTTGTGTATTTGACCCCAGTGTGCATTTTTACAGTGGTGTTTGTATTTTTGTATGTTTATCTGTAGAATCGTAAAATGATAGACTGGTTTGGGATGGAAAGGACCTTTATTCCTTTAAACTAAAGGACTAGGTCATCTAGTCCAACCCCCCTGCAAAGAGCCTGTGTGTGCAGCTTTCTGAGTAGCTGGTGTGCTAAGTGCTGACAACTGTACCAACAAGATCAGCGTGGTTTTGCTCCTGAAAACAAAAACTGGAGCTGTCTAACACTGTGGGAAAAGCCCAAATATCACTGACATTGCCTTTCTTTCACAGAAAGAGTGGGAAGGGAAATGCAACCACAAGGCTTGCCTGTAACATGGAAAACACAGCGTGACATTTACCAAGAATTTACATAGTCACCAATTTATATAGCACCTGTTTGCCTGATACTATCACTATTTCCATTTACAGATAGATGGAAAATGGATTTTGCCTACATTATAATCTCTTTTGTTATCAGAAAGGTTTTGAGGAAGCAAGTAGGAGATACTCTTGCAAAATAAAACATTACAGTGAAAGATGGGCTTTAGTTCCTCTGAAAGATGACCTGGTCATACCTAAGTACAACTATGTAAAAACCAACCATCCAGTCGCCAGACAATCATAGAATATCTTGAGTTGGAAGGGACCCATAAGGACCATCAAGTCCAATGGAGAGGCCGTAGAGTGCTATGATATGTTACCTGACCCAAAATAGACAGTTGAATCCTCTTCCCTTTATAGCTGGCTGGCGGAGAGCTGCTTGTCATGCTGACAGGGGAAAGAAGGAGGTCAAGTGAGCTGCTTCTTGATATAGAGGACAAAAAGGCCCCAGGGGAGACTCAACCATCTGGGGAGACCTGCAAGGTGGACATGTAGAGTTGGGAGAGTCACCTCTCACAGGTGATGGTTTCCACAAACAAGTCTCAGACCCCAGGGGAGACCAAACAGGCTGGAGAGCCGGGACTGGTGCTGGTGAAGCTTCTCCTGCTCTGAACTGGCTAAAGGTGGTGGCAGCATGAGCCTTTGCTGATCACAGCAGTGCAGAAGAGCTCTGTAGCTCCAGACGACAGGGCTTACCCCTCTCCTCCTGGGGTGCTGCCATCCCTTGATGGGTGACACCATGGGGCAGAAGGGTAGTGGGTCCTCACCAAGGATAGGCAGCTGGCATGAGCTATGGAGAGAGCTCGGGCAGACAAGCATGGTGTGAGGAGTGTTTGGAGTGTGTTATGAGAAGATGGGAGGGAAGGAACATGAGTGCCCTGCCTGGGAATAAGGTGTCTCAGCAGCTATATGTCTGAAGGCTAGATTAAATTTTTTTAATTACCTATTCTGACCAGGGAGAACACTTATAATCATCATACAATAAATGTGTCTATTACTAATCTTTCATATCTAAGATTCCTGTAGAAGCCAAAAAAAGGGAAAAGATGCACATGAATGGCCAGCTGCAGAGGAGAGCAGCCGTGCAAAGCACCTCTGACACATCAGACAGCACCAAAACCCTCCAGCCTTGGTGTAGTACAAAGGCAGATGGCTTTCTGCACCTGCTTTTGTGAACAGCTCTGCAAGCCCTCTTCTCACATAGTGAGGAGTCTCATTCCCTCCCCAAGGAGTCATAAAATACGGCTTTATCCATCCTGCATGCGGCAATCAGACAGGCTTAAGAGCTTAAGCACTCGTAGGGTAGCAATGTTTAAAAAGATTGCACCGACCTGTTTGCCTACCTCGGTCTGCACCGCTAATCAAAGCCCTCCTCAGCGTGGACTTGTGGGGCACACTGTCAGTGCTGGAAGCAGAACACTGACCGTGCTCATAGAGGGGGAGTTGTTGAACTCGGTCCTTTTGGGGCTGTGTACAGGGTGATCAGCTGCTTGCACAAAGAGCCCGGTGCTACTGCCCTTGCTCCGCTCACAGGCCAGCTGCTGAGCCACGGAGCACTGGGATCATGCACTGGGCAAAGAAGATGGCAGCAGACAGATTTCATCGTTTCAGGGTGTTTTATTAAACAAAGCCAATCAAGACAAACCCAACCCCACCGGCAACACACCAGCTCCTCATTTACACACTACTCCTTTTCCCAGCTCTGGGAGAACAAAGAGGCTGAAGTGTAAATGAGATCAGTGTGGTGAATGTTATGCACATGAATATTTATCAAGGAAGACCAGAGAGGGGCCAATTTGCCACCCTCCTGCAACAGCAAGAGCTTGGTCATCAACAAGTCAGAGGGAAAGGGTAGGTGAAGAGGCTGGTCCATGCCTTTGTGTGGGCAGGGGCATGTGGGATGTTGATGAAAGGCTGTTCTTGCACCTGAGGGTGACTGTGGGAGCCATCAGTCAGGATCCTGGGTTTTGGGACAAAAGCTAAGTACAACACAGTTATGAAGCAAGCATACAATGTCCCTTCCAGTCATGCAATCAGCTTGCAACCTGCACTTGAGGGAGAAAATTCTAACGAATTAACTGGAAGTTGTTACCATTCCTTGGGTGTGCCAAGTGCTGATGATAAATCCTTTTCCTGAAGAAAAAAGCAAGGTTAAATCAAACTACAGAGCCCATCAAGCATGAGATTTACAGAAATTTCACTGGGTTATGGGTTCATTTCTTAAACAGTTGAATTATGGCAGCTTCTGGGCATTGATATATGAAGTGTGCTGACCCCCTCAGTGCTGTGGGGAGTTAGGGTATGAGCAGCAACGGAGAGATCGCGCTGGTTATTGTCTTAATGTGTATTTCAAAGTCACTTCCGAAAAAGAAGATGAGGTAGTAGTTGAGTATTCCAGCCACAGACATGAGGAACAGGAACAAAAGGATGCGCTTTCCAAACAGGTAACCAGGAGTGCTGAGGAGACAGAAATGGGGGAAAGCAATTTGTTAATGTGCCTCATGGAAGAACCCTCAGACTTTGGACTCTGCTCTTGAGACCAGCTGAAAGGTGTCAGGAGCTGAGAGAGAGGGGGCAAATTTATTTTCTGTCTTGCATTGCCAGGCAGTTGCAAGGACTTAAATGTCATTTTCAGGATCCATTTGGGTCTGGATTTGGCCTTCTGTTCTCAGCGTAGGCTTCTCCTTACAAAAGTGTCTGTTCAGAGGGACTTGAATGTGTTCTCAGCCATCACAGGCTGTGGGGCAACTCTGTTCCACATGTGTGTAACTGGCTTTATTAATATAAATAAAATATAAATATTAATATAAAAGGCCAATCTTGTGCAAATAGTGGCACAAACATGCAAACCTGTGTTTGCAGAGAGTCCTGTGAGCAGGAGCTGCTGGTCCCCTGACCCCAGTGCTGCTGCACATCCGACATCTCCCACAGCTACCCCCATTCATCCAGAAGAGAGGGGCTTTCCTGCGCTACCCAATGCCAGCGGCTGTTGCAGGCAGCACCACAAGCCAGCAGCTGTGCGTGTGGAAGTGGCAGCATCCGGCTGTGCTTCTACCATATTCTGGGTTTTGTAAAGAGGCTCCGCAAGTCCTTACCTCTGAGTACTCTCCCCGAGGTAGCCCACAAAGTACTTCTGCCTCACAAACAAATACATCAGGCCAGCAAAGGCAGCGGGAGCTGGGTAAAGGATACAACAAGGCATTAAAAACACCAGCCCAGGTCTCACTGTGTGTACTGTCCCCATCTGCTGCCTGGGCTGGAATGGGAAACAGGAATCTGCAGTTCTGGGTTATGGGAAAAGCACTGGAATTGGGATGGAGATCTCTGCCTGGGAAACAAAGCACTTGCCTTGCCCTCACTCCAGCTTTCCTGGAGACTTTGTGGGCGTAATTCTGCCCACTGCAGAGCACACACTCACCATTATCTTTTCAGTACCTAAAGAGAGCCTACAAGAAAGCTGGAGAGGAACTTTTTACAAGGACATGAGCTCACAGGACAAGGGGAAATGGCTTTAACCTGAAAGAGAGCAGGTTTAGCTTATATATAGGGAAGAAGTTCTTCACTGTGAGAGTGATGACGCACTGGCACAGGTTTCACAGAAAAGTTGTGGATGCCCCGTCCCAGGAAGTGTTTAAGGCCAGGCTGGATGTGGCTTCAAGCAACCTGGTCTAGTGGAAGGTGTCCCTGCCCCTGGCAAGGGAGCTGGATTGAGATGATCTCTGAGATCTTTTCCCAAGCGAAACCATCCTATGATTTTGTGAAATCCAGTGTGGGTCATACCACGCCCAGGAAAGAGAGTACCAACTCTGGCACTGTCCTCACCAGAAAGAGAAGGCAGTTGGTAGATGTATCTGGCTGGGAGCAGGTGGAGGCTACACTATGGTCCAATACTAACTTCTGAGCTTTTCCCATAACTGCAGACAAAACCCCTTCTTCTCCTGATCAGGCATCTCTTTTTTTCCCCACAAAGAATGGCCATGGACCCCAGGTAAGCACTCATCTTAATGTTAGATAAACACACATTGCATTGCAGGGGATCACAATTAGAAATGCAGGTAAACAGTCCTGGGTTGCCCTCAGCACTGGGGAGAGCTGGAAGTTCTGGCAATTTAATAAATTGAGTCCATTTCCTGTTCCAAAAGTGAATAATGTGGCATTCAGCAACCAAGTATTAAACCCATCACCCAAAACAAAGGGAACTCATCCATAATGCCAGTATGGGAAATGTCCCTGGCCTGGACTACCTTGAATCATGTCTGGGAACACATCTGTTGGCATAAGCCATGCCATGAGTGTTAGCTCCAGGACAGGGGCATAAGAGAGTTTCCCCTGCTGCAGGAGGCTTGGTCACTGGAAGTGTAACTTCCGAAGCACTCACCATCCCTTGCTGAATGTGGTGCCAGGTTGAAGGGAAAAAAAAACCCAAACAAAAGAGTGTTACCTTGGCTGCAGAGAAGGCCAGCACACCACAGCACAGCGAGAAACGTAGGGTACGCGTGTCCGCAGTTCTGGCTAGAATGGAATTTATAGGAGAGAAATCAGAGCACAGGCAAATAGAAACAAAATCAGTATGTTTCACCAGCAGAGAATGGTGGCAGCTGAATTTGGGCTGCACTAGTGCCATTGAGAGTGGACTTTCACCCCAGAGCAGCGGGAGGCCCCTGACCTGC
Organism: Edolisoma coerulescens; assembly: GCA_013397115.1. Taxonomy (NCBI): domain Eukaryota; kingdom Metazoa; phylum Chordata; class Aves; order Passeriformes; family Campephagidae; genus Edolisoma; species Edolisoma coerulescens. The sequence continues at coordinate 280,060 of VWZW01003888.1, read as the reverse complement.
CAGGAGCTGGGCTCCTCACCCACGTCTGCTTCCCTGTTTCCTCCCTCAGATAATGGATGTCTTTGTGCTGCCTGATGAGGAAAACAAAATATTAAGCGCATGTCTGGCACCTGTGAAAGCCATTTTCTCCCTAACCTGTTTGATCGTGATAGATGCTGTAAGCTTTATTGGCTTAAAGTCCTTTTAATTGAGTCATATTAATAAAGCTTTTGGATGAAACCATCAAATGTAGAATTGCATCTCAAATAAGAGTGTCTCACAGAGTTAACATGTGTCTTTGCAGGGGAAGAGGAATGGTTTCCAGCTGCCTCCATCAGCTGGGAATGCTTTCTGAGGGGGAGAAGTGAAGAAGTTGAGAGTGATTCTATGTGGCAAAGAAGTGGAGAAGTGGGGAGCTGTGTGCCAAGGGAGGTGCCAGAGTCCAAGGGATTTGTACAAACTCTGCCACCTACCTGCTCCTCAGCAGGCTGACGTCTCTCTGCTGGCTCCTTCCTTTTGAGCCACAGAGCCCTTGGGACTCTGGCTGTGCTTGTGTCACACTTCCAGTAGGGAAGAGCGAACTGGTTCTCAAATGAAGGAAGGGACATGGTACTCATAATGGCTGGAAGACCTATATAGATGAAGCACTTGGTGGCAAGAAGGGTGCTGGCTTCACCCAGCAAATATATCCAAAAACCACAGGTCTGAATACTGAGCACAGAAAGGGATTATGTAAAAAGCCTTCATCTGAGGGCATTTGGAACCCCCCTCTGGCCCCCAAAAGGGTTTGGATTTAATGTTAATGAAGAGCATGATGAACCCCTCTCTGCCTCAGTTCTTGTCTACTCACTTGGCAGTGTAGACACGCTCGAAGGAGGAGGATCCCTGCCGCTGCAACCCCTTGCCGTTGCAGTGTCTGCTTTCATGCTCCACTTTGTTGGCAAAAAAAGCTGTTAAAGAAACCACAGAGTATTCAGTCTGAGGTGTCATCTGGAGATATTGCAGAAGCTGGGCTTTGTGGGCTCCTCTCTGTGCCCATGAGCATCCATGCTGGACAGATGGCAGGAGAAGATACAGGTTCATGGAGGTGCAGGACGTGGGCAGTGTGCTCGTCGTCACCCAGGCTTAACCAAACCCTCCGTGCATCCCCACATGTGACTGGTAGCAGGCTCTCACCTCCAATCCCTGCTTCATCCCAACACCGCACTTCGGGCAGCCTGCATCTCTGCTGCAGAAGCACTGCCCTGACCTGGTCCTTTGAGCTCCCAGTGGGAAAAGAGCTTTCCAGACAGAGCTGCCAACCCCAAATCTTGCTCTCCAACAGAGCGGGGAGACAAGGGAGTCTATTCTCTTTTAGTGAAACCCATTTGCCAAACCAAGGACATCCTGCAGGGCTGGTTCCTTTCCCAGAAAGGCCCATAGAAAGCTTGGTCTTAATGGCTGATCTGTGTGTATCCTCCTTTTAAGCAACAGAGCTGTGTCAGAGTGTTAGCTGCTGCAAAAATGCAGCACCTCAAGATAATGTATCATGCTCTTGAAAAACACGTTTTATCTGATGACACTAAACCAGAGACCATCAATCATATGTCCAAATACACCAGAGAGAGCTCTGGCAGGCTACAAGCTGCAAGCTTTCTGTTGTCGTGCATCCCATCTCAAGTGCATCCAAATCACTCTATGGCTTGGAATATTAACCAAATATATACACATAAAAGATAGCCCATCAGGAAATATATTATTATAACAATAAAAATTTAACTAGATAAGCTGCAGGATTTCATCCCTGCAATCTGAAGAGTTGCCTGTTTTTTCCCCCTCCATCGATGCTGTAAATAGGTCTTTTGTACTTCCATTGTCTTTAATAAAAACTACTGAGTTTTCTGGTTTCCAGTACTGTGTGATCCCCTGGGTACATACAGCCCTTCTGCAGAAAAACCCACGGTGCTTTAAGCCAGCACCCCTACCCTGAGCCAGGCTGCAGACCCTCCCACTGCCACCAGCACAGTGCACCGGCCAGCTCCCGGGGGACCCAGACCAGACACCCTCCGGTGGCACAGCCACCAGGAGTTCTCAGCACCTCCATCTGCCCACCAGCCCAGCCTTTGGCGAGAAGTTACCCTGCCTACAGTGACTAAGAAGACCTAATTGAAGAGGACAGGGTTGATCAGCGCTTTTTTTCCCAGTGCTAAGATGCAGCAATGGGAAGCCACTTTCTGCAGGTCTGGGACTGCATGGACTCACTGGTAGCATAACTCCTCCCTTTCTTTTATCATGCATGTGAAATCTCTAGAAAATACCACAGCTTCCAAGAAAGCCAAGAAAGCTATTTATCTCCCTCTCCACTGCTGCAGGTGCTGCCACTTCCCAAGTATTAGCTTGCTGCTGCAGAGAGGCTCCACGACACCAGGAGGCAAGAGGGTGCTTTCACAAGACAGCATGAGAGGAGTGAGCAGAGCAAGGCTGGAGAGGAGAGGCTTAATTCAGCTCAGCTGTTCCAGGAGATAACACCCTGAGGCTCCAAGGCTGCACAGACTGCCCAGAGCCTGAGCAGTGGCAGTCCCACTCTGACCAAGGTAGTGTGCAAGAGCTCAGAGTAAGCCTGGTTGTTTCACAAGTCCAGGCCAACAGAAACCGGGAGCTGATGATCCAACCTAGCCAGTGCTTGCCTAGCCAGTGCTCCTTTTTTCTCTCCACTTTGCTTCCTCTGTCCTGATCTGCTACGCAATGACCACTGCTTTGCCCTGAAAGCTGCTGGATTGCAACACTTCTCAGATGAAAGAACAAAACTTTAAGCTGCATGCGTCACTCAGTGGTATGTGGCCACATGAGTCATTGTGTAGGATGTGGAGACTTCCATCATGAACAAGGTGACAGTAAATGGACAGCAGACTGGGGCAGCACCATAGCCCACCTCCATCTCTAGGAATAACAGCGTTCACCCAAGCTGTTTTCTAGTCCTACACCCTATGCAGAGAAGCATATGATCACAAATGTACCTGGTACTGACTTCATGCACTTAGAGACACTCAAGCAGATGCCCAAGGGCTTTGCTGAATAAGAGCCACAGCAAGAGTTCAGTACACCTGATATCCCTTGACAAACATTTCTACTGCCTTCATTCTTGCATTCACTGCAAGACTGCATATCAGGTCCGGTCTTTCTAGACAGAAAGCTTGGGAAGAGGAAATCAGATGATGCAAGGCTTGAAATCATGGTTTAAGGCTGTCTGCCTCACGTGCTTGGCACACTCTGCCAAGCATCCTGCTTCCCCTTTGTAGCAGTTGCTTCAATAATCTCACAGACCGATTTCTATGAGATAAAAGCACACAGATGGAAGTCTGACATGTCCGAGTGAGAGGAAAAAACCCTGTATATAAAGTCATATGATTAAATAGCAAGAAATGTATATTTGACACATTTTCTTAATTATGGTATGTGCTCTGGTCTTAATGTGCCATATTCTGGTGATGTCACACACTGTTCATTTACCAGAGAATAACACTGGGTTAAATGAAGTGGCATTTAGTGCCTATGTCGAAATTAACCAATCTGCATCTCCTTTTTTTCTTTTTTTGCACTCCTTGGCAGCTAGGCGTCTGCCACTTCCCCTCTCTGCAGCAGCCCAAGAATAGCCCATTTCCTAGGACTTTGTGTTCAGTGGGAATCTCCCATTTGTAATAAGAAGCCTTCACTAAAGATTTCTGGAATTTTCACCAGCTGCCATCCCACTGCTGAATCTCTTTGAACCTGGGCAAACTTAGTGCAGCTGAGGCAAAACTAAATCCTTTCTTCGTATTCTGGGCAGAATTTCCTGCTAAAATAAGTATTTGTAAGAGAGGATGATGAAGTTAAAATCAAATTTGCACAGGGGAGATACATTATCTCAGGAAATGTGCAGTGTTCTTGGGACCACAGTTAACTAAGATTAGTTATACTGCAGGACTTGGAGACGCAGGAAAGCAGGAGAGCTGCCTGCCCACAAATAGCCCACACAGACTCCTCTAATTCTGCCCCCTTCACTCAGCTCCACACAAAGGTCTGACCCATTGCAGCCCTCCAGGGACTCTGTCCCTGCCCACGGCAGCAGGATTCCAGCTTGAGAGCAGCCCTGGCTGACCATAGCAGGGACCTAGGCCAGAGGAGGAGGTCTTAGTCATCAAATCAAAACGCATATTGCCACAGGGTATCCCAGCATATTTGTCCTCGCATTAGCTGAAATGTGTAACAAACTCACTCTAGAATATCAGAGAGTAGGACCATGTGACTGTCAGGATACTTCCACAACAGCACACAAAATTCCATGCTTAGAAGACCATTTCTAAAGCCAAACCCATGCCTAAGCATGCATGCAGTTCCAAACAAAGATTATCTATCCAAAGATCAGCTCAGCATATGCCATTCCTCGTCTGCCTTTCATCCCTTAAATAAATGTTTGTTTTTGTCTTACCGTTCTGGACAACACTGATCAGGGTGACAATGGCAAGCAGGACGATGCTTCCCAGGGTCTCCTGGTCCATTTTGCGAGTGGGCTGTCAGGGTGGACGGTGCAGCCTCGGTGGCAGCTCAGTGCTACAAGCACAGAACAAGGAAGTGAAGGTCTTATCTTGAATCATGAAACACTTCCTATGGCTTCACAGGAGAGTGGCAGCACCCTCTGCTCTGGGGCCTGTCACACCAATAACCACAGGCTCGCTCTCTCATTGTATACAGATGAAGCCCAGGGATTCAGATCTGTGATCTAAGAGGATACATAACGTGGAAAGATATCTATTGCCCTTCCTACACACAAGCAAAATAGCAACCTGGATATCTAAAGTATGTCTGAGTATTTGGCTGGCTGTGTAGAACAGCAGAAGGCTGGAAGACACCAGTCAGGCCATCATGGCATGGTCAGCAAGTGCCCGACCACTCCACAAGTAGCTAGGAGGAGAAATAATGCTGACAAGTCTCAGTAATGTTGTTGCTCTCATGTGGACGCTCTCCCTGGTCACATCTCCATCAGTCTCACCAGTGAGTACACCCCAGGCCTGCATATCACAAGCCAAAGCTCCTGAACCCCTGGCATATTGGAATGGGCAATACACTAATGCTGTGAGCATTGCTGGTGAGCACAGGAATATGTCTTTCCAGATTCTTACCAGGCATGGATCCTGCATCCTTCCCCCTACAAATAACTCCTTGGAAGTCAGTGACAGCTATGAGCATTCAGTGTTTTACAGGCTCAGACTTCACAGTTGTGCCCCAATTTTAGTGCTTGAAGCCCAATATAACTGAGCACAATTGCTGCAGCATGTTCACAGCTCGGATCCAACCCCTTGATGAAGCTGGCACAGAAGCACAGGCTGCGGTGCTGGACAGAGTGGTGGGTTGACCTTGGCTGAACATCAGGTGCCCACCCAAGCTACTCTATCTCTCCCCCCCTCAGCTGGACAGGGAAGAGAAAATATAACAAAAGGCTAAGGGTTTGAGATAAGGGCAGGGAGAGATCACTCACCAGTTACTGTCACAGGCAAATCAGACCTCACTCTGGATGGGACATAGCCAGGTGGGAGTTTCCAGCAGGAGCCAACCTGCAAACCCCATCTTTCTCAATGGGGACACATTAACCTACAACGGTGTTCTTACCCAGTCTCTCTATCATGCAAATTTTTATAATCCGTAGTCTTACATATGGCAAACTCCACTATACTTTGGATATAAACAAACAAACACATGGAAATGAACTGTCTGAGAGGTAGGTGATTAACACTGTGAGCTGTGATACAGTTAACAGGAATTTTCGTTAATAGGAAAAGGCTGTCTTTCTGGCATACCTTCCCTACGGTCCATAGAGATACAACTGTGTGAGAAGCAAGGCCATAAAGAGTATCCAGGTTTAGATTTGGCTTGTGATATTTTTTTCAGATTGTAAAAATTTGCCAGATTTGCTTTAGGAAAAAAAACTAAATCCAAGAGCAAATAGAGAAATGAGACAGCTCTTTGAGACTGCATTTATTCAGGCTAAAGTTCTCTTTTTCCCCAGAATATGATCTTTTCTTACTTGAACATCAATGTTTATGTTTTGTGGTCTATTGAGCACAGGATTGTAGCTGGTATTTAGGGATGGTATTTAATGCTAAGCATCTACTAATCTTCTGAGAAGAAAAACCCATCACCTAAAAGCTGTTAAGGAATTAAGTCAAAAGAGGAATATTGTCTAAACAGAGATCAGTGTTATGACTGTAAAGAGAGGAGCTGCGTATGGGCGAGCAGGAGAGAGCTGCTGACAGGAGAGGGCAAAGGGGACAGCACAGGTCCTCGGGGCATCTGTGGTAGGAGGATTCCCAGTCATCCTCCTGCAGCAGGCACTGAGCCTTCTCCTTCTGCTGCCTGTTTCACAGCGGTGCAAACCCACCAGGCAGCCTGCAGCTTGCTTTTGATTTACAAGTGGCAGTACAAGCACATGAGCCTGCTCCGACTTGCCAAGAAAACACACATGCTTCCCTGCTATCAAAGACTTCCTAGAGGTGGCTTCTATTCAGCAGAACTCTCGTATAAAAGGGGGTAGGAATCAGGCTGCTGAGGTGTGAAGTTGCCATAACACAAAAAACCCCGCAACACACCAGTCGTTTATGCCAGCAGGCTTTCCAGCCGGCTGACCCAAGCTCCCATCCCTCGCCCTGTGTGCTGGCCACATTGTGAGAGCTGAGCTGTTGATGCCTTTGCTTTCTCCTTGTCCTGCTCTTTGTTTTCCAGCTCTTTGCTTTGCTGCTGTTCAGTGCCTCTCACTACAGACTCATCCCCACTTTGCTCTTCTGCTCTGCCCCTTCTGATTTCCCCCTGTCCCCTGGCACTGCTTTGGCATTTTGGCACTTGACATCCCCGGCTCTTTTCTGGAAACCCAGCCTGTTCCCTCCTCTTACCCAGGTTTGCTCCAAAGCCATCGCACGTGTATGCGTGGAGAAAAGCAGGGTTTCACACTCCTCCCTGCAGTAAAAAAACCCATGACATCAACTCCAGGGCTTGTTAAAATGATTTCTTGGTGTGCAGGGAGAAAAAAGCTTTGCCAGCAAGAACCTCTTTGGTATGGCTGCCTTAAGAATTGAACTGCAGGGTTTTGTTTTGCTGTTTTGTTGTTGTTTGGGTTTTTTTTAAGTGCAGCACCAGTCTGAGGGCTCTGCTTGAGGAAAAATGAGGAAATCAAGACGGTATGTGAGATATGGAAGAAGAAGTCCCTTTACCATGGCAAGGCAACACTGTTGCATAGCCAGAGAGAGCAGAAAACTCTTGTGGGGAGGAATACTACCTTTTCATACCCCTTGGCACTGGAATAGCTGCAGGGTACCGGGAGATTCCAGCAATATTTTTGCAATCTGGGGAATTGCCTTGGCAAGGGAGGACTAAAATGACCCTGCTAACAGTTTTTTCCATATCTACACATTAAATTGTTCCCTTTCCCTGAGACCTAAACACACACACACACAGGAACACTGCCTGGATAAGACAAAGTTGGCACCACTGGAAAACCCAGTCCACCAGGGAGAAAGATCAGTGCAAGACACCCCCATGGTATCTCACTTGGCTGTTTGAAATGAGAGATTTTCCTGAGCAGACAAAAAAAGAAAAGGGGGTGTGAGGGGAGGGATACACACCTTGGGGAACAGTGCCTGCACCTTCTGTAACCCCCAGCTGTGGTCAGACTTCTTCAGGCACAGGCAATTCAGCGCTTCAGCAGCTGCTGTCAGACCCCAGCCCTTTTGCTTGCTGCCTGGCTGTTTGACATCCACATCGCCCTGTCTGAGGAAGATAACCTTGACACAGTGAGCCATGAAGCTCACGAAAATGTGCAAAGCCAGCGAGCTTTTCCAGTGGTGCTGCGAGGCTTCCTGCACATTAATCTCCTCCTCTGGAATCTCGAACAGCCAGTCAAAATAATCCTTTTGTAGAATTGCTTTCATGGTGAAGAGGAAAGGACTGGGAACACAGATCTATAAATATCGTTTGGGATGTTCATCTCTCCTCTCCTCTCATGCAGTCTGATCAGCGCTCAGCAGCAAGGTCTCCAGTGCAAGTGTGTCTCTTGATAAAATAAAGGCTGCTTGAGTGAAGCTCCCACGTATAAATGCCAGGTGACACCCAGCTGTCACGCTTTATCATAAATGCAAGGGGACACGAGCCCCTTGGACTGGCTGGTTAATATTAGCACTCTGCTTTGCAAACTTAAAGCACCACAGCATCATCAAACGTAGTGCACACGTGTGGGTGACTACCTGCTGTCACGTCAGCCTGCTTCAGCATCGCATCCTTGCTGAACCCTGACAAAACCCCAGCGGAGTGCATGAACAGAGCTGGAAATGTGAAGTGCAGCACGAAGAAAAGGGCAAGGCTGCAGTTTTTAAAATGCTGTCTTCCTTTCGCACAGCCCAGAGAATGACATCGTGGGAGCTGACAGGGCACTGCCTCAAAAACCCCTCCTTCTCCACATTTCACAGGCTTCTTTCTTTCACTTATTGTCTTCATATTCCATTGGTACAAATTCAGCTCAAAACACAGAGCTGGAAGACAGAAGCTGTAGTCCCTCTGGGCCCCCTGGCACAGCCTCCTCCTCCTCACCCTCTGTGTCTCAATGTCATGGTTCAACCCCAGCCGGCAACTCGGCCCCACGCAGCCACTTGCGCACTCCAGTGAGATGGGGGAGAGAATCAGAAGGATAAAAGTGAGAAAAGCGTTAGGAAAATCCACACACACAAGCAAAGAAAAAAAAGTAAATGCATTCACTGCTTCCCACAGGCAGGCAGGTGTTCAGCCATTTCCAGGAAAGCCAGGCTCCATCACACATAATAGTTACTGTGGAAGACAACACCGTCACTCCAAATGTTCTCCACTTTCTCCTTCTTCTCTCAGCTTTATATGCTGAGCAGGATGCCATATGGTATGGGGTAATCCTTGGATCTTCTGGGGTCAGTTGTCCAAGCTGTGTCCCCCCCCAAACTCTTGCGCACCCCCAGCCCACTCACTGGTGGGGTGACGTGAGAGGCAGAAAAGGCCTTGACTTTGCATAAGTCCTGCTCAGCAGTGACTAAAATATCCCTTTGTGATCAACACTGTTTCCAGCACTGATCCAAAACAGAGCCACGTGCCAACTACCAGGAAGAAAATTAACTCTACCCACAGTATTTCAGATGCGGCCTCACCAGAGCTGAACAGAGGAGCAGAATCACCTCTCTTGACCTTCTGGCAATGCTTTGTCTAATGTGATCCAGGGTACCATTCACCTTCTTGGCCACAAAGGCCCATTGCTGGCTCGTGTTCAATCTTCTGTCCACCTGGACACCCATCCTTTCTGCCAGGTTGATTTCTAGATGGGTACCCCCAGCATGTCATGGTGCATGATTCTTTTTTGTCTACAGCTGCACACTTCTCCTTGTTGATGTTCATGAGGTACCCGTCAGCCCATTTCTCCAACCTGTCAAGGTCCCTCTGGATAGCAGCATCACCCTCTGCTCTGTCTGCCACTCCTCTGAGTTTGTGCTGTGTGCAAACTTGCTGAGGGTAAACTCTGGCCCATCATCCAGATCATTAATGGAATGTTGTGCAGTGTTGATCCCTGGGGTACACTGGCATCCAACTACATCGTACCACTGATCATCACCCTCTGGACACAACTGTTCAGACACTTTTCAATCCACCTCACTGTCTGCTTTTCCAACCTACACATCATCAGCTTCTCTGCAAGGATCTCCCAGGAGTCAAAGGCCTCACGGAAGCCCAGGCAGACAACACCCACTGCTCTCCAGTCTTCCACCAGGCCGTCACTTCACCATGGGAGTCTATCAAGTTGTCAAGCATGGCTTCCCCTTGTTCGAGCCATACTGACCAACTGCTGGTGATTTCTGTGTCTTTGATGTGCCTGAAGATGGTTTCCAGGATTAGCTGATCTATCACCTTCCCAGGGATTGAGGTGAAGCTGACCAGTTCCCCCAGTCATCCTTCTTGCCCTTCTGGAAGATGGGAGTGATGTTGCTGTACTCCCATCCTTGGGCACTTCCCCTCATTGCCATGACTGATCAAAGCTGATGGAGGTTACAATGGATCTGCGATCTTTCTCAGCACCTGTGTGTATATCCCATCAGGGCCAATGGACTTAGGTACATGTAGGTTGTTTAAGTATTCCCGGACTTGGCCCTCATCCATCCAAGGATATAACTTCCTTGCTGATTTGGTTTTTGTAACCCGTGTTTGCTGCTGTTATCACCTTATTACCTTTTAGGTGGCTGCAATTTGATTAATAATTCATTTTATAGACTGTTTAGAGCTGAGGCGAGGCTGCCTGGGAAGCAGAGTCCCAGGTCTTCCTCTCCACTCCGCTTTGAGAAGCCTCTTTTGCCCTGTCTCATTTCTGCCAGTGTTCCCACTTTCCTTTAGCTCTTGCAAATAATTATCAAAGGTCTTTGAATCAAAGGTCACTGTGGGGTGAATTTTGTCTCCTGTTCTTCAAGTCTCTGGTCACAACTAGTCCTTTTGGTACTCTAATTATTGGAAGGAAAGATGTTGGATCCTTTGGCCACGTTAATAATAGGGTGATGCTAATTTTTGCCTTCCTCATCCTTGGCAGGTACTCTCAGAGCTTCCTCTTGCCAGCTGGGCTGTGTCGGAGACCAGCTTTCAGGCTCCTATCTGCAACTGTCCCACCAACAGGCTTCAACTACTATATGTTTCTCCTTGTCCACTCTTTCCCAATCCCTCAGGAAAACAAATAAGGCCACAGAGAGAACAAAAAGAAAAGTGAAGGAAGGACCGTTCTTCAGACTAAAAAAGCAACAGGCACCAAAGCTGGTGATTAAAAACCTCAACCCACGCACCCGCAGCTCCCGGAAGGAGCGAGGAGCAGCAGGAACACAAAAGAAGACAAAGCCTGCCCCAGCCGCCGCGGGAATCAGGTGTGACTCGGCTACTTTCCTGCACAGGGCGTCTCTGTGGCGCAATCGGTTAGCGCGTTCGGCTGTTAACCGAAAGGTTGGTGGTTCGAGCCCACCCAGGGACGATCAGCGACTGTTTTGTGGTGCGCGGTGTCTTTTTCCTTCCTTCCTGCGAGAGGCGGCGGCTGTAACCGACCCGCGCCGCCTTTGTACGGGCGGGAACTCCCCGAGACCCGCTTTTGGCTCCGGGACCTCGCTGTTCTTGCCCCACCGAGAGGAATTTTGCCCGCAGACATGTGCACAGAGTGGGCCTCCGGGTGCGCGTCTCATCGGTCAAGGGGGACTGCAGGAGGACTGCGCTTCAACGGGAGTTTCCGTAGTGTAGTGGTTATCACGTTCGCCTAACACGCGAAAGGTCCCCGGTTCGAAACCGGGCGGAAACACCACTTTTTCCCCCTTCCCGTGTCACCGCGGACGTCCTTCCTGGTTTCGCCTTTGGAACGCGCCAGCGGCCGCGTGGGGAACATCGCCCGTTCGGGAGTGGGAGAGGGCACACAGCTTCCTGGGCGGCGGTGGGGCCGGGAGGAAGGAGCAGGGGCAGGGCTGGGGGCTGTGCAGAAGCTCTGCTCCATTCCCATGCACGAGCCCGTCGGCAAATGCGTTTTTCTCTGGAAAGATCGCTTAGAGGAGGGGAAACGAGCCTCAGCTGAAACGCTCTGATCAGCAGAAAACTTGGGACAATAACAACTACTCCCTACTTTGGGCATTACAGAAGCCTCTTTAGATTTTAAGTTACATTAAAAAAAATAGAGAGACGGGTCCGGGGAGAAGCATCTCCTGAAGGTTTATTTGGCCTCTTTCTCGAAAACATATGCTGGAGACACCCAGCCCCTACTTCTCACACTCCTTTCCCAGCATTTCCTCTCCGTGAGCCCCATGGCTCCACTGTGTTCTCCTGGGCTGTGCAGCTTCAGCATTTCCCTCGCAAACAACTACACCGTGTTTGTGCACAGCAGTGTAAAACTCAGCATGCCTCAAACTCCATCAGCCTTGTTTATTCCACTAACCTTCTCTTCTCTCTTGCTCTCTCTGCATGCTGTCTTAGATCCATACTTGGACTGGAAGTTCTTCCACTCTGAGGCCGAATCCTGGAGGACTTTAAAGCACAGCACACACTTTCAAGCATAAGAGCACGAAGGGGCTCACATCAAGAGCAGCAGTTTTGCTTTGCAAAAGGAACACAGACAAGACACAATTGCTCTCGCTCATATATTGTCAGGAAGGGAGTAATTATTTAAAGCAAAAAAGTGATGGAAGAATAAATGGCAATAGCCAGCCGTGAAAAACATCAAGATCAAAATCAGATTTGTAATTGGCACCACAATAGATTTCTAGAACAGTGCTCTAGCAGGTATACAGCTAGAAATCCATGCAGGCAGCTCCATTGCAGATGTGTGGTTTATTGTAGGCAGGATGCAAGAAGGCAGTCCTTTTTCTCACCCTTTACTCTGCTATAAGAAGTGCTTGAATATATCGTCAAGTAGTAAGAGCTGAATCACAGTGCCATCTCTGCAGAGCCAATTCCTAACTCTGAGTGCCACGATTATGCCTTTCCCAAATCAGAAGACACAGACTAACAAGGCTCTGCAGAGGGATCTGGACAGGCTGGATTGAAGGGCTGAGGCCAATTTTGTGAGGTTTAATAAGGCTGAGTGCTGGCTCCTGCCCTTGGGTCACAACAACCCCAGGCAGCGCTACAGGCTGGGGGCAGTGGCTGGAAAGCTGCCCAGTGGAAATGGACCTGGAAGTGCTGGTCAATGGCAGCTGAACATGATCCAGCTGTGCCCAGGTGGCCAACAAGGACAATGGCATCCTGGCCTTTATCAGCAATAGTGTGGCCAGCAGGACCAGGGCAGTGATGGTCCCCTATCCTTGGCACTGGTAAGGCCACACCTCGAATCCTGTGTTCCATTCTGGGTCCCTCACTACAAGGACACTGAGGTGCTGGAGCGTGTCCAGAGAAGGGCACTGGAGCTGGGGAAGGGTCTGGAGCACAAGTCTGATGAGGAGCAGCTGAGGAAGCTGGGGGTGTTTAGCCTGAAGAAAAGGAGGCTCAGGCAGGACGTTATCGCTTTCTACAACTACTTGAAAAAGGGGTGTAGCCAGGTGGGGGCAGGCCTTTTTGCCTAGGTAGTAAGAGTTAGGATGAGAGGAAATGGTCTCAAGTTGTGCCATGGGAGGTTAGATTGGATGTTACGAAAAATCTCCTCTCTGAAAGGATGGTTAGGTACTGGAAGAGACTGCCCAGGGAAGTGGTGGAGTCACCCTCCCTGGAAGTGTTCAAAAAATGTAGCTGTGGCATTTGGGGACATGGTTTAGTGATGAAGATGGCAGTGCTCGAAGCCATTAGACTTCGGGAAATTTACCCTAGAACACTGATAAAACTCCATAATACAGTGGCCAGCTTCTGATCACTACCTGTAATTTTTATATGCCCATCTGGTGTATTTCCAACTGACAGAAAACTACAACAATACTTTGTACTCTCTTCATGGCAAATAAAAAGCTGCATTTTAAAACTAGTCTTAATATAAAATGTCCAGTAATGTTTCAAATTCCAACCAGTTTCTTTGGTCATAGGGTTTTCATTCAACCTCAGCTGAATTCTCACTTGCACAGGATCAGAGGCAGTAAAACATTTATGGAAACAAACAAATCTGCACCGCATCATCTTTAGTTTTCCATTTCAGAAAAAAAGGCAGCCAGGAACATGCAGCACCAACAGATTTATTTTCATACCTACTTTAATCTTCAGTGCTACTTGTTTGCTCTTGGAGCTTCTATATATACCTGTACCCACACTGAATCCCACGCAGCTGCAGACCAAGGACTCCCGACTACAGTTTGTGGAGGGAGTGCCAGTGGTGACCAGAGGTCCTTGCTTCTGTCTAGGTGTATCTGCACAGCAGGTGTGCCCCCACACCCTCCCTCCTCTGCTATGAATCTCATTACAAACCTTACCACCAGGACCCTCCTCATCTTCTAGCAGGGTCTCTTCCTCCTGTTGCCTTGTGCATTCTGCACCACCAACCCTGGGCTCACTGCTTTACTCACTCCTGGGTCTGTTGTGTCCCAAGCCAGTGGTGAAGGAGCTCCCATGTCACAGCTGCAGGTCACTGCAACCCATTCATGAATAAATCAAACTCTAATTTTGGTCAGGTTTTTTTTGTTTGTTTGTTTTAATTAGGGAATTCAAAAAGGGGAAAACATTTCATCAGCAGTGCACCAGCCCTTAACATTCAGAATCCATTCGTTTTCTATTGTAACATTACCAATTACAGTATTTAAAACAAAGAAGAAGCTCACATTCTTCACAAAAACTTACATTTCAAGAATGAAACCATTCACTGCCTGAAGTACCAGTTTGATAACAATGTACCCAACTGCAGCAAAAATAAGTTGACACGGCGAGTTCAGGGCCACTGATACTTTTTCAAACACTTTTTAAACCTAGTTCAAACAATCCAAAACCATTAAAATCTGTAGCCATGCCTTGTAATAGCATTATGTTCAACTGCATGTACTGGAAAAGTAAGACTGAGCATTTAATGTTTTGAACTTTGGATCTAAAACAATGAAAATATGCAGAACACCTCTAAAAATGCCTGATATAAAACTTGCTGATAAAATCCTTCTCATTTCCAAGAAAAGAAAAATGTACAGCTAATCTAACTTGGCATAAAATACCCTCAGCTTTGTGTCTATGCATTTAAAAAAGACTCCCATCTAGCAAAATGAAAGCTATACAAATCCAGAAACACCAAGGTGTGAATCCCTCTGCTTACTCACTGCTGTCTTGCCGCATTTTTCCATTACTTTCTTCCTCCTGACCTTGCCTCTCCTTGGCATCTCACATACGGATGGGGGTGCACTGCTTGAGTCATGAAAAACTCCAAGTGACAAAAGTAATAGGCATTAACTTACAGTTAAATTAATTCTTAGAAACCTTTCTTTTATTAAATGATTTTGCAGCTGTGAATAACTAAAAGGTACCTCTGATATTCTTAGTGATGCAAACTCTGGAATGAATCTTACAAATTCTACTTAAAAAAATAACATAGCTCAGAAGAACATTCTGCCAAGTTATATTTGCAGTTGCCCAGGATGAAGATTCAGTACGTGCTGTAACTTTAAGTAGGAAATTTTCTATCATGTATCCATCTTTTCTTGGATCCAAGGGGTGTATACATCAGCATGAGCTTGTACAACAGTAATTCTGTAAGGAGTTGAATGCCAGCCTAACAGAATGCCAGCCTCAAGTTTATAATGTTGCAAATGATCTTCATATCAGAGGATGCAAAATTCCCTAATTACAGAAGGTACTTACAATTTTTTTTAAAATGTTGGACAAAATAACTTCAGGAGTTGAGTGATCCTGTAAAATAAACCACTACTACATAAACAGTATTTCTTATACCATTACACCATCAAGACTACAGAACTTAATTATTTCTCAAACTCACTAGAGTATGGATGTTTTTCATATTAAAAGCAGCAAAAATTAAGACTCATACGAGTTTTTAATTAAAAATAATCATCATATCTGACAGCTAAAATAACTGCTTCTCAGAAAAATAAAATCCATTAAACCCTGATTTGCTTGTTACAATAAAATGTTAAGAAAAAAAATACCTCAAATGTAAATTGTTCAAGTACAGCCAGTGTGCAATTAAACCAGTTATAAAATATAATTTAGTAGTGCTTTGTTTCAAAATATACATAATACTGAAAAAATACTTAAACCCAAGAAACTGAATATTTATCAAGTTTCAAACAGAGTTTCATCAAAATGAGGTAAATCCATGTCACCTGCCATTGAGCTTGGTGCTGAAATGGAGAACAGGTCTTCGAGGATATCATCTCTTTCAAAAGAAAGTTTTTTCACACTGTGTTTGTTTATTGCATCAAGCTCCAAATTAGTGTCCTTTACAGGACTGTAGTAATTGTGGTCCTCACTTGTCACTGCTGCCTGTGGCACACTGGTGTTCTCATCAGACACGGTCATTGCCACGCTGCTGTCCACCATTTCCATGTACATACACTCCTCTTCGCTCTTTGGAGCTTCCAAGGAGGTGACAGTTGAAGTAGGGGACAGTAATTCTGCCAGTATTTCATCAGTGTCATTATGGCCAGTGCACCCTGGCACAGGGTTTGCATTAAATTCAGATTCATTACCTGTGACATCCATCTGATACTGCAGCTCCCTTAAAAAGCTCTGCAATAATTCACTGTCACTTTGAGATTCAGTCTGCGATGGGGTGCTTACATCTCCACTCACGGGTTTTTCCTGTTTCATCTGTTCCACTGCTAATCTATCCAGTGAAGCCAACTTCTTCTTTTTAGCATTAAGTTTTTTTAACAATTTTAGGCGAAGTTTTTTTGTTTTGTCACCATCTGACTCTTCTGCCTTCCCAGAGTTATAGCCAGGTGAAGGGAACTGAGTCACTTTACTGGAGGTACCCAACATACTTCCTGACTTATTCCACGTTGGACCTGCAATAGTGGTATGATTTGCTGTTGGAAGACAAGTGCTTTGAGAAAATCCTTTGAAATTTGATAAAGGATGAGTATTATTACTCTGAGGAGCCAGTAACTTCGGGGTCTCAGTTGTTTTCTTTGTACTTCTGCTTTGAAATCCACCAAAGTTACTTGCGCCCTTAATTGGCAGCCGTACCTCACTTATTTTTTGCACTGAGGGAGTTTTGCAACTTCTCTCATTCTTGAGAGCTGACGCACTTGAAGGCATAAAAGAAGTATTCTTGCTTAATAATTTCTTTACCCAGCTTCCTACAAATCCTCCTTTTTTGTCTTTCTGTGAACGCTGAACTGAATTATTGGCACCAGAAGAACTGCCAACTTGAGAATTAACTACAGTTTTGCCTGCATCTTTCAAGTCAGGTGATTTTTGTATAGTATTTTCTACTGCTAACAACTTTTTGTTTAGCAGTAGTTCTGAATTTAATCCATGTTCTCTGTTAGCTAAATTAGTTCTGTCATTTGTTCGAGAAGGCAATGAATCAGATGAATCAGGGTCAAGTTTTTTGGGCACAGGAGTAATATTTACTGGGTTCAACTCTTCTAGAGGTAAGCAAATACTGGAATTTTCATATAACATGGATTTATTGTTCATAGCTAGACTAGTTCCAGCAAACTCTCCTGGATATGGAGTGCTAAGTGAAAAAGCTGGTTCCTGCTGTTGTGGCGTGCCCCATCCATCAACAAGGTTATTTTCCACCATCCGTCCGTTCGGCAGCGGTTTATCTTCCGAGTCAAGTAGAACTTCTTCAAGCATCAGTGTTACAAGATCACCATCTGCCAGATTTTCTAAACCATGATGAACAATACTTTCATCCTCAGCTACTCGCTGCTGTTTCTTCTCTGGAGTCCTCACAGAATCCTCTTTGCGGTGTTCTGCAGGTGTTTTGCCTACGGTGTTATCAAAACCACAGTGCAACACTGTGGAATTTGACTGTACATTATTAAGAGGAAAATCTTCATTATTTTTACTCTGGAACTGTGAATTCAGTTCTTCTGGCACATGGGATGCTTTCTTTTCCCAGATAACAATATGAATCTCTGAAGGAGGAACTTCAAATCTTTTATGTCTCTTGCAATATGGACCCTTAAAATCATCACATTCAAGCCAAGTTCCTGAAAAATAGCAACCAGCGCAGAGACTCAGAGACTTTTAAAATTGAAGTCACTATCCTTACACTTGTCAAGTATTTTTATTAACTCATTCCCCTGACAAGCAGAAAATAGAGGGTTTTTTTCCTCCAGAGAAAACTGGGAGAGTTCCACTGTAAAAAGATCAAACACAAGAAGAACTTGCAGCAATATTATTACAGGTCACAGTAGGTCAACCATAAAACAAAGCTAGCTAAGGTTTTTTTGGCTGAAACATCTTGTCTGAAAATACCCTCACAGGTCTGAGGTAAGAACCACTTCTCAAATTAAGTTTCTCTGTAGACCTTTTCATTGCCTGGGTGGGAAGCACAGGAGCTAAAAAGAAACTGCTCATTTTAATACTCGTCTCATCACCTTCAAACTGTTCACAGATCATGAAAGAATATTTTACAGCTTTAAGAACTTAAAAACAGATTTATATGACGCATAGGAGGTTCTTAACTAGGCATTTCCCAGCTGCTTCCTCTTCACATTTCTTTTTAATCTCTGGCAGTATGACTTAGACAATTTTCATGTTGTCACAACACTTCATAAAACTGTACTCCATTTTCTCTACGGAGGCATGAATATCAAAATATCACCTTTTCACCTTCCCCGATTATGGATCTTTCAAATGATACAATCATCTTACCATTAGTAATGCTTCTAAAATGGATTTGTGCCTCCCACCCCTGAGGTGCCATAAAGTTTGGAAATAAAAAATAACTTAATTAATTGCTCATGGTACCATAGGTTACCTCGCTTCCAGCCAAGAATGGATGAATCACCGGTTTAAAAATAAACAGTATTATTTGCTCCACAGTCATGGTCAGACTGCTTTTTTAACTTTTACAAAGTTATAAAGGGAAAAACTCTATAGCCAAATTACTTTTTCCAGTGAATGCACTGCAGGACAGCACACTGCTGAAAAAATCAGTTAAACCAAGCCAAAACCTTCACTATGAGAAACAAGTTCCCCCAATTACTCACAACATTTTAATATGAAGTTTAGAATGCAGACAAAAGAAATCTTTGTTATTATATATCAACGGTTGAGACTACTGCAGTAACCCATAAAACAGTACTTCATGTAGACTCATGAAATATTATGGTAGATAAGAACCATAAACTCTATCTTATCTCTTTGATGAGGAAAGGCTGAGGGAGCTAAGCCTGTTCAGCTTTGAGAAAAGACAACTGAGAGGGGACCTCATAAGTGTCTGCAAGTATCTGACGGGAGGTGCCAGAGGACGGACCAGGCTCTGCTCGGTGGTGCTGAGCAATAGGACAAGAGGCAACGGGCAGAAACTGATGCATGGGAAGTTCCAGCTGAACGTGAGCAAGAACTTCTTTACTGTGCCGTGACTGTGCACTGGAACAGGCTGCCCAGAGAGGCTGCAGAATTTCCCTCACAGGAAATATTCAAGAACCATCTGGATGCCATCCTGTGCCATGTGCTCTGGGATGGCCCTGCTTGAGCAGGCAAGTTGTACCAGATGACCCCCTGTGGTCCCTTCCAACCTGACCCATTCTGTGATTCTTACCATCAGGATTCAAAGACCAGCTTATGAAGTGCTTCTTATCTGTTTGGTACTGAACAATAGATGTTATTTGGTAGGTGTCTTCCTCAAATCGAAACAAGTATTTCTCCAGGTTGTTATGTGGCAAGCCTTCCACAAAATGTAACATTAATATTGAAGGTACTCTGACAAAGAAACAGTAAAGAACCAGTTTATTACAATAAAACAGTGGCACAAGTTCCTAATCAAAAAGTAAGGCATCTCTAAGAGTATGTGGTTCTGCTCTTACTATTCTACTTTCTCACAGGACTCTTCAGATTGCACAGTAAGTGCAAAGGGAAAAGAATATCCCAACTGGATATTCTATTTCATTATAGATTAGGGGAAAAAAACCAAGTAAGGGATTCGGGGAGTGGGGAAAAGTTGAAAAAAACCACCCCTGTGCCATAAACACAGTAGCAAGGGACATTGTTCCTAAGTCAAGTAAGTAAACAAATGATCGAACAACTTTTATCCACAGCAGGAGCTGTGAAAAGGCTGACACTGGATATCAGTTGTCTGTATTTACTACTTGATAGTTAAGTATTTATGACCTAATTCAAACACACATGCTGGTCAGCATGGTAAACACTGCTCTGTTTCATGTTTAGTAAACACTATTTGCCATTTCAGCTTTTAAGAATGATCTAAAATATTTTAAAATGAGTATTGATCAGAGTTTAAGGTTTAGAATCTCTGCAAGCCCACAGTAATAGTTTGGTTTCAAAAGTCATAG
The DNA here is from genome assembly GCA_013397115.1 of Edolisoma coerulescens. NCBI lineage: Eukaryota > Metazoa > Chordata > Aves > Passeriformes > Campephagidae > Edolisoma > Edolisoma coerulescens. Next base: position 260,162 of record VWZW01003888.1, on the reverse strand, counting down.
GTTCAATAAATGAAGTCTCAGAACTTTATGTACATTACTTTCAAGTTCACATAATCACACTTACTTTTCCAAGATCATCTGCTGTCTTTGAGATGTATCACCACAGTTATTACATGGTCCAATATGAACAGCGTGAAGTGGATGCCAATCAGGGATTATATTTGTGAATGTTGTTAGTGTTTTCTTCAATCTGGACACGCATACAAAAAAAGAGTAAGCTGAGTTGGTGATCAGAAAATAATAAATATACATACTTTACCAGGAGAAAAAAAGTTATAAAAACATTATGGCAAACCCCAAATTCTATTCATGTTCATGCCATTTGTGTGGAATTCCTTGTGACAGCATCACATCCAAGTCAGCCCTGAATTCTGTTCTGCCAAACAGCATCAGTCACAATTTGTCTTCAGCAGCCCTGGGGCCTTCAGTTTCACATTATTTGCTTTTTCTCCCTCTTAATGTTATCTCTGTTTCCTTTCCAACATATGGCAGAGCTTGTACCAGGATCTGCATAATTTACTAGCTAATACAGAAGCTCAAGAAGAGAAGAAAGCAGCAACAAAATACCTGAGAATCTATGTTATACAAGGTCTTGTTTTTAAAAACCAGTACATTCATAGCAGAGATTACACAGAGGTTACATTGTACAAAAATACAATGTACGGGATATTAAAGTGAAGTAACATAGTTTATTCATTCGTTAGCCACAGAAAGGACTTCCTCTATATTCAACTGAAACTACATTTTTCAACTTTTAAAAAAGCACAGAATGTAACAAAGGCTTCTGAAGATATCCTATAAACCAGGGCTACATATTAACTTCCAAGAGTAACAGGTAGCAGAAATCTCATTTCACTTGCGGATGTAGAATTTTATTATACAAACCAAAGATAGTGGAGAGAAACAGATGTTTTTCAAATAAAATTAGCTGTCTTCTGAAGGTGTCTCTCTTCTCCTTCTGACTCTAAAAGGAGTCTAAATTACTAGCTTGTACCTGCAGCTACACAGAACTCAATTCTCAAGAAATTACTCCCCTGTAATACTATTTTAAAATAGATAAACTATGTTGGAGAATCTCCAATTCTTTATAACCCCAAATGAATATTCCAGGTATTCCTCAACAGCAGAAGTGTACTAGGCATATATTCTTTAGAACCACAACCATTTGTATATTCCTAGCAAAATATCAGAGTGAGCATGGCCAGAAACTCACACTGTTACCTATTGTTTCTTTCTTAATTCATTGATAATGTGGTTTCTTAAGACATGGAATAGCAGTAAACTATTTGCAAATGAAAAAGCAGATCATGTAAAACTTCAACAACAAGCTTAAACTGTATAAACCCTGGAAATCTGAAGAAAACCAACTATTATATGCAGATTTTAAAAGGTAAGGTAGAACAGCTATATAGAAGCTTCTTATATAAAAATCTCACCGGTCTTGGTATTTGTGGCCACAACATACACATTCAAACTTCGATGAAAATGAATGCAAGAATAGTTTCTCAGCTTGTTGATCCAGTTGTAAGAGTAGACGAAGTGCAAACACTGGATTCTCCATATTACCTTCAAAGATGGGGCAGAAAAAGATGGTCACTAAGTATTTGAAATCACCTTTCAGTACCTCAGAAAGGAAGAAGTTAAGCTTATTATTATGATTTAAATTTCAGTCATTATTTCAAGGCTCTAGTTCTAATTCTCACACCAAAGGGATTGATCCATGTTATTAGGTTGTTATCAGTGACAATTTCAGGAGTACAGCATAATTACAAAGATTATCTGCTCTAAAAAAAGTCAAAATGGGTGAAGGACAAACCAGCTGATCATACTGTAAAGTATGTGCAAGTCACCAACAGAAACAAATGTATTTCCAAACGTTCTTGTATGCATACATCCACACATACTTTTATGGATGACATTAAAGGCTTTACATCTATGGTTTCCTGAAAGTAATTACTGAGATGCTGCACTAATTACTTACCCAATTCACACCTAAGCTGAGGCTGAAGTTGTGTAAACATTACATTCCTGATTTCATTGAGATGAGATTCTGCTTTTGGAAGAACATCTGAAGAGAAAAATACATACGTCTTCATGTAGTCATGTGTAACAGCCCCCACACCCCGTCACACACATGTACCCCTAGCATGTACTCCCTCTCTGCAAACCAATGCCTTTTCATATTGACCCATACTTGCCTAAGACTTGTTGCTAGAACAGCCAATTCTTGGTATTAACTGATTTGAAAATTAGAGAAGAATTTACACAAGTTACTCACATTTTACTGCAGTCTGCTGACTAAAAACTACTTGATCTGACTTAAATTATGACTAAGAGCATGCACCAACAGCTATGTAGTAACAATTTTTAAGTATAGTGTGACCACACATTAGAAATCCTGCAGATTCAGAGATTAAAAGAAAACCTTAAAACCTAAACACTAAGATCAAAAGCACAAAAATTTGCTTACATGCTTTCTAATGTTATACAATTCAAATAATAAAACATTTAAATGTATTGTTTCAGATTAAATACCAATTTCCTAAGCGAGCCCTTAAAATAGTAGAAGTAATTTTAAATTGAAAAACATTTTTTACTTTATATATCTTAGTATGTATTTTCATACTGCATGTTGTTTCAACACAAGCACATTGTTTAGGCACAAGCAAAAATATAATTTCCACTACACAGTCATGATCATAACTTGCAGAAGCTAAAGGAAATATTTAGTATAGCTGTTGAAACTGTTTATAACATAGAAACTCTGTGTATAGAAAAAAAAGAAGTTTCTTGCAGCTAAATTGCTTTTGTTTTTAAAAACAGCTGTATGCAAAAGACACTGTAAAATTACACAGAAGAGCAGAATAAATTCTACACCTATTCTCCACAACAATACTCTTCATTCAGTCCCCTCTCCACTGTTACCCAAATAAACTAATTTGTTTTGCAGCAATTGAAATCAAAAGGTTTAAGTTCTTTCAAACAACACTGAATTCCAAGACTTACCATTCCCATTTAAGGGTTACTGCACATCAGAGCTCCTTTGCAAACACAGCCCAGCAGACAAAAACACCTCAGACAGGTTCTAGGACGGCAGAGGGCTTCCCAGTAACAGCTAAACACCTAAACTCAAGCAGCCTAACTTTCTGGCAAGCACAGTTCATGAACTAGTTCAAAATATTTTGGGGTTTTCTCCCCATTTTGTAACATGGATTAAAGCACATTTGATACACATTATTTTTCCCAGGAAAGACAAGACATTGTTCAAGTTACCTGTTCTGAGACTGTGGTCTATATATTCAAACACATATAGTCCAACAGAATGTGCATTGAAATTCATGAGAGGTACTGGCTAACCAGAAAGCTTTATTACTTCTGTAACAGATGATGTCATAGAAGTTTGGACTTATGACACCAATGGTCCAGCTCAAGAGAATAAAAAAAACCATGACCTTAGTTTAAGAGTCTTAAAGAAAATCCACAGAACAGAAAATGACTAAAGGCCACACCAGTAGAATACAGTGACACATCCTCCCGAGTGCAGCTGCGCTGCCTCCAAGGTTTCCCCCAGCTGCCCATCACAGCCCTGAGCTTGGAGGCTACAGTCCTCCAGCCTGTTAAGCTCAGCTGACCTGTTAATTCCCTGTTAAGGGTTACTGAGAACTCACTAACCCTTTCCAGACCATATGATCCAGGTTAATGTGTTTGACTGCTTCTGACTAAAACAGGTTAGGAAGCACTGTCATCTACAGCAGCTTGCAAACCTCAGGGGAAGCATTCCTTCAATGAGCACAGCTGGAGCCAGAAAAGAATTTATGTTCCCAGCTTTACTATTTTTAGTGTGACAAAGCAACTCCCTTTTACACAAGGATATAAACCACAACAGAAATTATTATGAAGACTAACATAAGAACAGCATCCCAAAATGTTAACCAAGAGAGCGGAAGGAAAAAAAGTAAGGGTGAATTAAATAAATAATTCATAAAATTTTTATGTTGGATGTGACCAAAAAAATTCAAGAGATGCTTGTGTTGTNGGGGTATCAGACTTAGGGAATTACAAGTATGTGGGTTAAAAGTACTAAGGATATATAAAAGCTATATAAAAAGCTATATAAAGGGGTATAAAAAGGGGTATATAAAAAAGGCAAAAAATCATCATGGCATCACTTGGTGTTTGATGCCTTCAAAGAGTGCATGTTTGCCCCAAGAAAAATTATTTCACATGTTACCAGGATTTTGCTAGATAAAACACACTGTTCTGCAAATTCATGGTAATAGTTCTATCTTTCATGATTTTGAAATACAATGGAGGCATATAAAAGTGTGCTGTACTAAATTCCACACATTTGTAGCAGATCAGTCTGACTATAAGAAAACACCAGCTAAATTTACTCACCTTTTACTTTACTCCTTTCACAGGTATTCAGAAGAATAGATGCTTCATTATATTTTGTTAAGAGTTTCTGGAGTAAACATTTTCCATTGTTATATTCTTCTGCTAGAGCAAATTTTAATGTTTCTAAGTGTACCAGTGCTGACAAAATACAATCTAACCAGCAAAGATTATTTAAGTTTCTCCACTGAAGACACAAATCTCTGTTATTAGTGGAACCTTTATCCCCTTTGAGTGAAATTTCAGGTGCTGTTGATAGAAGTTCAGAATTTGGCAACAGGTGTGTTTTGGGACTAGAAGTCTTTGGTGGACTTTCTTGGTAGTTGTTGGTCTTGGTGGTTGTTTTGAAATCCACCTTTGGCATGCAGGACCCAACATGGTTGCCAGGGTTTTGCTGGTCATTTTGTAATACATCGTGTAGGCTTGCCTTGGGAATACACGAACTATTCTGGTAGCATTTCACAACAGAGTCTGCATTAATGGTGTGTTCAACATCGAGCACGTTGTCAGTTCTTGCTTTTTTTGGATCTGATGCAACAGCAGAAAAGTCACTGGTATCACCCAATTTCCTTTTCTTATGAGTAGATGGAACTTGATGATTTTCTGAACTGGTAGAAGTAATTATGCTGTTTAATGGTTTATAACCAAGTGGGTAGATACACTAAAGGAATGAAAGAAGGTTACAGTGAAATCTACAAAGCAATTTCAGATGAACAAGAGCTAAAGAAAGTACAAAACACACTTTCAAAATGCAATGTTGAATCATAGAATCATAAAATAGCTTGGTTTGAAAAGGACCTTACAGACCATCCAGTTCCAAACCCCTTGCCATGGGAAGGGACACCTTCCACTAGACCAGGTTGCTTAGAGCCCCATCCAGCCTGGCCTTAGGGACTTCTGTAAAGCAATATTTTAATTAAATCAATACATAAATTCAACATATGTATGACAGGAAGGGTGTTATAAGACACTGCTGTCTTACAACCAAGTGTGAAATAAATATATCAGTAGTGATAATTCAACACTACTTTTCCAGTAAATTCTTCCAACCTCTGCCAACAACATAATTTTGCTAAGGAGAGTCCTCTTGTCTTATTTTGCTAAATCCATTCCTTCAGGATACAGATTTGACATGACTATCTCATGCCTGAGAGACTACTGGTGCCCAAACTGGCAGGGTGTCTTTCAGGCTAGCTCAATGACCAGGTGACAACCAGAATACAGACAAATCCCTCTTACCAATCTCCAGAACTATACTATAATTAGTTAAAAAGCAGGAAAGAATGGGAAAAGCAACTCTGAGACCCATATCTAGTCTAGTTTCCACTAATTTAAGGACACCAGTCTGTTTGGGATTGCTATACCATCCCCACACACATGGAGCAGTGAAGGGAGAGGCAGCAAAATCACAACTCAAATATTAAGCAGCACAGAAATCCAGCTAGGGTTTAAATTAAAAAGAAAAAAAAAAAAAGCAAGACATTGTAATTACAATTATAAACCTATTTGCATTACCCACACTTAAAGAAGGGAAAACGGGAGATTCACATTTGCTAGAGTCATGCACTGGTTACATGGATCATCAAATATTTACCTTCTACTCTGACTTGTACAAAAATGTATTTAGTACCACTCATGGTCCCTTGTTACATAAGAAGAACTCTCCTTTATTTCATTTTAATTTACTCTTTTTAATCCTTTAGGGTAGCTACCTATGCCTAAACACTGCATATACACAGGTTAGTTCTGTTTTTCCCTATATGCAAGCAAATATCCTGCAGTATATACTCAGAGGGGTCCTATTTCAACAGTCTGCTTACCACCAACAAAATCATGGACTTAGAGAGGTGTAACTGCTGAAGGTAAAGGCCTCTGCAAGACCAAATAAAACTCTTTATTAGTGTAATACCTGAGGATTTTCACAAAGGAAAATGGACTCCTGAAAATTAAGGCGGTAAGTCCGTAAACCTTGGATCTGACCCTTCTCTTTGCAGACTGGACAATACTCATGTGCAGTTGTTTCCACGGGATTACAGTTCTAAAATAAAAACAAACCAAGAAAGATAAAGCAACATAAATTTATGTATTTCATACATTATCCCAAGGTAAGACATAGTCATCAAGATACAAAATCATTGTTGAACTTCTAAATATAATACAATACAATATAAAAAAGCAAACTACATTGCTTTCTTTTTTATTATTTTTAATATATTTGTATGATAGCACATTTTAAATAAATTTATACTTTTATTTAAATATTCAAATAAGGTGTCTTCAACAATACAATTATGCACATTTTATTCTACTTGAACTAAACCATAGGACCCTTACTGCCAGGGAACACAAGCTCAGATCTTTGAAAGACAAAACAATTTTCATAGGAATGCAAACAGTTGTAAAAATAGTGCCAGTAAAAAAACATAGGCACGTATTTACTTAGAATAATCTTTCGCCATTGTTATAGATTTCCGTGGAAAATAATTTTGAGATTTTTTTTTTTGTAAAATTACGACCAATTAAAAATCTCTCAAAACAGAGAAAAATATGAACTTTGCACATATGTAAAACAAGTTTCAACTGACTTTTCCCAAATACCCCACCATGTGGAGTGTCGATTTCCCTACACCAGTCCCTTCTCCAATCACTTGCAAACCATTTGTAGTCTTCTGGGTATCCATCATTCTGAGCCACTGGCTAACTTATGTCACTTGTAACAATGTCATGACCACTAAGGATTTTTCAAAGACTCCTGAAAAATAAGAAGTGAATAAAACAATTAAAGAAAAATTAGACTGAAGTTTGGGGAAAAAAAATACCAACAACAATGCAACTTGCATAATTTGTGGAAATTAATTCAGAAGAGTATTTCCTAAACCGAAAATACTTTTTTTTGTTCTAGTGCAGACTATGAACTCAAAACTTTAAATTAAGAACTACAGGGACCCAATCCTGCTCCTGTTGACTTGACACTAACTAGAATCAATATGTATCTCTTCAGGATGTATGAGGACGTTAAGTTGAATTGCAAAGTCATCCATGTAGTACCCTTCCTTCAGCCATAACTCTTCCCTTTTCATTACTTCACTGGAAAACATTCTCTCCCACACCATGATGTCCTTTTCAACCCTTTTAGTACAGCAACAACTCCTTACACAAAAAAATTTCTCCAGGCATTCTGGAGACCAGTGTAAATACTAGTTCAGCCTAAACCTACTTATGATACTTGGCACGGAGAGACCCTACAGAACTGCATAGAACGCTAAAAACCAACAGAGCATGAATTAAAAAAGCACAGCAGAATAACACAACTACTCATTTCAAATCAGACCCCAATGGCAACTTAAGAGTGGGTCAAAATGAGACGATGTCCTAATGACACTTTCAATGTGTACAGCAGCTCTATTCAGAATTATCAGGCTGCAGCATGCAGAGATAGTATTCCCTGCCTTATGAAACTAATGGCTATAATAGAGAGCAAGAACATAAAAATATCAGTTCATGTGCCTTAGAGCACGTTTAGCTTTCAAAGTAACGTTGTAGGGTGCACAAGAAATAGCACAGTCCAGGGCTCACGCAAGGTGAAAAATTAATGAATTAGCTCAAGGTAAAAAAGCTTGTTGGAGTATAAAGGAAAGACAAGCACTCTGACTTTTCACACAGTGGCAACAGCACTATCACACTGCCACTCAACTCTGTTACCATATATTTAGTCTAGCCAGGAAGTTGACTTGTTTTATGCAATTACAAGTTGTACAGGTAACAACCTTTATCATAGGATATATCATACTAAAATACATAACTTTATTTTTCAAGGGACTTTTAGTCAATATACTGGCCTGAAGCAGTCTCAGCTCTCCAGAGTAAATAAAAACCAGATCACGTGACAGAAACTCCTGAGAAATTTCTCACCACAAAAATTCAACACACATTCAAAAGGTTAGTAACACTAAGAACCTGCAGGTTATTCCTTTTTAAGCATGCCTTGGTTTTATAAAACATACTTATTTCTTTGCAAGGCCCTGTTTACCTTGTCAGCTCTCTCAAAAGGAAAGCAAGTTGTTTTCCTGGTTATGTTCAGTTTCTGCTACTTCTGCTGTTCTTTTTAAAGCTTAAATACTGAGATGTATAAGATCTTTTAAGATGTACAATTCCTTCCACAGCTATAATCACCCAGCCAATAGTTCCACAGTACTGGAATAAGGACTTTCAGTGCTCTTACGAATATAATAACATTTTATAAAAATTAATCATCCTTTTAGTTCAAAGAGAAACACAACAAGCAAATAAAATGGGTCTGCCAGTACTAGATATGCAGAGTGGTACCAAGAGGTCTGCCTGTACTCTTCAAAGTTTCTAACATTACAGGAAGTTATTGGTGATCTTTGCACCATGTACAAAAATTTGGCATCAGATCAACACTGCCAAGAAAAACAGCCAAGTAAAAGACTGCTGCATCAAGTACTGTAACAATGCATCATAGCCACGTGCAATAACTGCATTACAGATGGGAAAGTACACAGGAATGCACGTTCAAACTTACTGAGTCATGTTCTTAACAACTAATGCTACTTTCCTTAAGTCTGAATATTGAAAAATGTCATGCAAAATAGGCTATGGATGCGACTTAATTATCATTATGCTGTGGCTACGCTTCCTTGAGTAGGTGAGTTGGTCTAACTTACTGCTGCAGAATAGGTGCTTCTCTTTTCTCTTTTATTTCCCTTTCCCCCACTTTCCCTGACAGCTCACACCCTCATCAGACTTTTCATGAGCTAAATGAACTCACAAAACAGCAGAAAACTTAGTAAAGCACGAGTTTTTCTGCTATTCCAGGGAGTTAAACTAGCCTATGAAAACTCCAATGACCTAAGACGGCAGAAGACAGAAAATAAGGAAAACATGAAGGATTGGAGACATAGGGGCTTCAAATAGAACTGTTAAACAGCTAAGGAACTGGCTGGATGGCCACATCCAAAGAGCTGCAGCTCAGTGTACCAAGCACAAACCAGTAATGAGTGGTGTCCCTCAAGGGCCCATATTGGGGCCAATACTGTTTATTATCTTCAGCAATGGGACACAGACAGTGGGATCCAGATTCTGCCCCTCCGCTCTGCTCTGGTGAGACCCCACCTGAAGTGCTGGGAACTGAGTAATGATGTGGACCTACTGGAGCAAGTCCAGAGGTGGGCCTCTGACAAAGATATCAGAGGACTGGAGCACCTGTCCTACGAAGAAAGGCTGAGAGAGCTGGGATTGTTCAGCCTGGAGAAGAGAAGGCTCTGGGGAGACCTTACTGCAGCCTTTCAGTACTTTAAAAAAGGCTTAAAAGAAAGAGATAGAGACCTTTTACCAGGATCTGTAAAGTACAACGTGCAGTTGTTTTAAATTTAAAAAACGCAGATTTAGATTGGATGAAAGGAAGATATTCTTTACAATCAGGATGGTGAGACACTGGGAGAGGTTGCTCAAGGAAGCTGTGGATATCTCCTCATTGGAAATGTTCAAAGTCAGGTTGGACAGACCTTAGAAGAACCTGGTCCAGTGGAAGGTGTCCCTGCCCACAGCAGAGGGGTTGGAACTAAATGATCTTTAAAGGCTCCTTCTAGCCCAAACCATTGCACAATTCTATGGTAAAAGGGACTTGGTCTTCTGAGGATAGCTGTACCTTGTGAAACAGTACCTTATGAACTAGAATCAGTTACAAACTGCAAAAAGCAGGCAACAACACTGATTACACTACAGTGAAGAGAACATCTCCTTGTTTAAAGGCTAAAAGGACACTTTAAAATGACCTTTCTGTAAATCACCTTACAACTCTTGTTTCCTTCATCAAGGGCATATTGAAAAGATTAAAAGAAACGAGTGAGAAAAAGAAGTGTTGTTAGTTAGATTTCCACTCTCTACACAAAAAGAAATCAGAGTATTACATTTTTTTCTTTATCTGAGGTCATAACAACAAATATCTAAATCACAGTCCCTCCCTCAAAAATTGACAGTTTTGGCCACAAAATGTATTTTGTTACATGCAGCAGTAACATCGTTCCTGTCAGAAAACAACTCTCTCTACAGCACAGCCTGTAAATACTGGGCAGAACTGCTAATCTCCATGGTGTGGGAGCAAATACAAATTCCCTTCCTGAAAATAGCCTAACATAGACTCAGCAAATAAAGATAAAGCTGATGACATTCCAAAACAAACCAGCATGCAACATCACTACTCCACTGTTTTAAGAGTTTCTTCTACAGTCAGACTTCTCTGAGACCTGCACATATCAAATGCTTTTATGGATGTATGGCAAGGGATGGGGACTACATTTTGTTGACAAATCATTCGGTACTTCTGACACAAAAATGCGAGTGTGGGAAAAACACAGCCTAAACTAGCGCAATTTATTATAGCTGCAGCTAAGAGATGCAAGATTTCAGGAAGGCAGGCGATCTGTGTCCCAAGGCAATAGAAATGAGAGGCACGGGGGGTGGATGCCACCTAACCAGCAGTCAGGGCAGGGCCGGCCCAGTGCGCGGCTGCTGCCCGCCCTCCCTCCCTCCCACACCGAAACGTGCTCGGCTTTTTCAGATAAACCTATGGCTGAACTGCCTCCTGAGCTCTTATTCCACATCCAGACTGATCCACACGCTACGGAAAGGCTGCAGAAGGAAAAAGCATTCACAGAGTTAATCGCTGAACACGAGAAAACCGTGCCAGGGGCGGATGTGCGGGGACACACACGCGGTACCTCCCCGGGCGCATCCCTGACGAGCGAGGCGCTGAGAGCCCGCACCCTTCACCGCGCTGCTACTGACATGAAATACTCAGTCGGCATTTCGGGNTGCGCAGCTTCCGGCGCGCTCCCGCCGCCATGCGGGCCCGCCCCACCCCGCTCCGCTCCCGGCAGGCAGCGGAGGCGGAGCCACGGTCGGGCGGGCCTTGGGCTGCGCCGAGCGGGGCTAGCAGCGCCGGAGGTATTTCCCGCTCCCTCCCTCTCTCCTCCGCGCCTTTCCGCCCTGCTCCGTCACTCACGCGGCGCGGTGGGAGGGCACGGCGGCGAGGGCCGGTCCTGCGGCGCCTCCCCGGGCCGCCCGAGCAGGGAGGGTCCCGCACCTGCTTCCCCGCCCACCCGCCGCAGCTGAGGGGCGGGAGGCGGCGGCCCCGCAGCGCTGGCCCCGGTGGCGGGAGGGGCCCCGCCGCTGCCGCTCCGCGTGGTGCCCGGGGCAAGGAGTTGATTTTTCACCTGCGGGGCATTGAATACCTGCCTAAAGCCGCGCCTGGGGTGGGCTTTAACCTTGTCTGAGGCTCGGTGCCTCGCGTGTGACTCTGCCCGAGACCCTGGGCCGGCCAGTTCTGCTGCTGAAGCGCTGCAGGGATGCGCAGCTCTCTGTTGAAAATCTGTGCTCTAAATCTCAGCCTAGAGCTCGCCTCGCAGTCGTTTTTGGAGGCTTCAGGCTCAAGAGGTCGAGGTGATGTGGGGGTCTCGGCGAGCGTCTCTGCACCAGCAGCCTCGGGCTGCAGTAGCATGAGTGTTTGTGGCTGGCACTTGAATCCATGCTGGCTCCTTTTCCTCGAGCTGAGCTGCAAGGAGCTCAGCAGCCACGGCATTTAGGTCAGTGCTCCGCTTCTCTTGCGTCAGGAAAGCTGTCAGTGCGGCCCCAGCCAGCCTGCTCCCCGGGCTGCAGGAGGGAGTGAGTCAGGAGATTGTTCTAGTGATAGCACAGAAAATACCTTCTCTCTCACTGCCTGCCGCTGCTTTCCTGACACGCTGCTCCTGGCTGCGTTTTTAAAAAGCGTTTGTGTGATTTGCATTGTGAAATGATTTGTTGCTATAACGGGTCCGTTGTAACATCCGTAATCTAATTTTTTGCTGTAGTTATTCCTTTAATTTGTGCAGCAATGTTTTGAAGGTTGAATTAATGTTTGAGGGTATTTTTTTTCTGTTGGAGGGAGTTTTTTGCCTGACTGGAGAAATGTTGTAGTGAAATTTGCTAAGAATTTTGTCACGAGTACTTTTTTTTTCTATTGATCTTGGTGTTTGTTTCATTAGTGCTTTCATTGTGGAGAATGTTTTTTTCTGTGTACGTTCATCAGGAGTGTAAAGCACTTTTGGGTCTGTTGAATAGGAGAAGGAGCTCAGTTGCTCTACAGTCATTGAGATGGGTGTTCCTACATACACACAGTGCTTTTGATATGTATTTAATCTCTTTTCCAGTGGCTCTGTTTAACTGCTAAAGCTGGTCAAATAATGCAATCTACTGAATAATACCGTGTAGTAGTTTCATTAGGTCGCTGTATGTATGCAGTGATTTTTCTCCTGGCATTATGGGACTCTTAGAGTATTGTGGTTTTAGCTCCTGTAATACTTACATATGGTTAAAATACAGTGTTTGGATGCATAAAAATTAATCTAAGTTCTGTTTATTAATATTAATAACAGATTTTTAGCTTCTTGTCATTGTAGTATAAGTTTTTACTTTTCCCGGGGGTGACTAGGGTCTGCCATTTTGTTTTGGCCTTCCAAAAACTTTCATTTTAAGTGTGTACAGCCTAAGAAATAATATAGTAAAAGGTGTTTGCTCTGGAAGAATTAAGTAGATGTTTTTCCTGCTTGTTAGCATGGGCTGATTTTGAAAAAGCTCTAGTACTAGATCCTGGGTCTCTGGTAAGTTAGAATTCGTGACCCAATATTGTTAAGATTTTTTAAGCTATCTAATGCCTCCATTCTCTGCTTTGTCTCATCCCTCCCTCTCACCCCCAACTTTTTTGGTAAATTAACTTGTATTTGGGGACAGTTTTTTTAGCAGGGTCTAGGAAGAAGCACTTCACAATGAGGGTGGTGAAACACTGGCAGGTTGCCAGAGGTGGTAGATGCCTTATCCTTGGAAACATTTAAGGTCATTTTGGTCAGGGCTCTGAGCAACCTGGTCTTGTAGATGTCCATGCTCATTGCATGAGGTTGGACTAGATGAGCTTTACAGGTCCATTCCAACCCAAAGTATTCTATGATTTCAGGTATTTTTTATATATTGTTAAGTACCACAGCATGATTTCCTGGTATCCTTTCTTTTTTTCTGCCCTGACATTCAAGTTGATTAAAGGAAAGCTTGTGCCAAAGACAGAATCCAGAACCTGAGTTTTTCCATATGCTTGAGGAATAGAATTTGTGTGTTGGCAAAGAAAAGAAGCTGATGTTTTTCATCTCATTATACCGTAGAGCTTCATTTGTCCTGAACAAAACAGTCATATAGTAATAGTTGCTACATGATGCCAACTCCACAGTCACTAGGAATTGATTTGAGTGTTGCAGATGTGGACTGGTAATGACTTTGGGATCTAGTTAGACTGCTGTTTGCGCAAATGAAGTTTTCTCTTGCATGTTGCGTGGATTTGACTAGATTTGGTTTCGATTTAACTAACAGTGCATGAGCACATGACTTATTTCTCGTTTTATGGATTTCTATCTACCTTTTGAAACTCTTAGAAAGAATTAGGAGGGTTTTACAGTACAATTTTTGTAGAGCTCCTTTGGTTCAGGCAAGTGATTGAACATCCGTGTCTGATTTAACTTCCTGAATCAGGGAATCATCCTCTTGTAGCACTCTGTTCAAGCATAATTTGCCAACTTTGTGATTACACCAACACAGTGAGGACTCAGAGCTACTCCCAAACCCTAAGATGAACTCTTGAAATAAATTGTTCTCTGTTGCTTAAGGCTTGAAATATAGGTTGCTTTCAAAGAGTAGCAGATCTCTGCAAGAAACCGTTATCTGGAACATACTTAAGAATGTTTGGGAGACAATATTCAAGGCATATATTTAGAAAATTGTACTCAGGCTGAGAACATATGCTGTTCATGTGTGTCTTCTAAAAATATTTTCACATGCAAATTACACACCTGCTAGCTGCTTAGTTCTAACCATGTTGTTGCTGCATGGTGTTCCCTGAGAAACTGAGTATGGATTGGGAGGTACCAGCTGAAAACTTTTGCTCTAAAGGTTCTGTTGCTTGGAGTTTACTTTTGCTTGACTTTCCTTCCTTTTCCAAAACCTAACATAAGAACATTTCCAAAATGGCACTTAGCAAGTTTAAATTTTAATGTAAGAATAATAAAGTAACTAATTATATATATACCTCTTTTTCTCTGCTTAATTCTTAAATATGTTAATTATGTTCTGTTTTTCAAGTACAGACCACAAGAAAGCCATTGTCTCACTTAGAAAATTTTTTCATATATGAAGTCAAGGTGACTGTGATTGTAAACTTTCTTGCATTCCTCAACTATTTTTAAGCCCATAAGTTAGTAACATTATGGATTTTAAAATGTGTATGTAGTATCCTTTGGCTATTGCATTGCACTATTTTAACCAAAGAGAGGGAGATCTTTTCTAAGAGAGAGATTCTAAAATCAGTAGCTAAAATAAGAGGCCAGTTTTTTTTGTTGACTGCTGCCTGTTTAAACCCTTTTTATTTCTGGAGTAAAAACCTCTTATATTTTTATGACTCATTTTCAAGAGTACAGGGAAAAAAAAAGTACTCGATTTTTTCCCTACTGTGGTGCCTGTAGCCTTGACAGAACAGGAGAAATCTTTACATTGCTCTGAGGTAAAGGTAGACTTCTTTTTTCTTCTTGGATCTTATATGAGTGCCTCTTATTTCATCACCCTTAACAGGAGTGTGTTCTGTAGAAACAGGAGTGTTTGCCCTGTAGAAGGAGAGAAGCTGAACACTTGAGACCTGATGCAGTGCTCTCAGAAATCACTGCAAAGATTTCCATTTGGGAATTGCAGCTGGCCTCCAAAATACTTTTAAAATTTTCTTTCTATTCTTAAAGTTATTTTACCTCCATTTCGTACAGCCTGTAGGGTTCTGACCCCATTCTAGTAGGGAACAGTAGCCAAGACTTAACATAGTTATCTGTTGTGTTTTCAGAAATGAATTATTTTCAGGAATATATCTAGTGGGAAAATATAAATGATGAAATGTTGCTTTTGAAATCCATGGAAAGATGGATGATGTCTGATATGATCATGGTGGTTGTGTTGTGCATTTGTGTCCTTACGATTCTTCCAGTAGTTAGGTTATGTTCGTGTGGTGTTGCATTGCTACTCTAGTGAAAGTCAGCAAAAATGGAAAATACAGCTTAATGTTGATGGAAGGATTTGGATGGGACTCAGCATGAGGTAATACAACAAGAGTCAAACAAAATTCATGTCTCTGTAGTGGCAAAGATACTGGCTGGCTTGATGCTAAGGACTTGAAAAACTGATGTGAAAGTTTGGAGTTGCATTGGTTCAAAGAATTACAAAGTAAGAAGGATTACAGCAAGCCAAGTGTTTTGAAATTAAGTGAACAAATAGTATTTTCCCAAGTGTGATATGTTAATTTCTGGTTTCATACATTAATTGGTGTTGCCCTTTTAAGGTAGGTTATATTTGACTCTCCTTTTTGTTTGGCCCTAATACTGGTTTTCTCTTCCTCTGTATGAAAGTCTGGGATTTCTAAGGTGATTTTAGGTTTAACTGATTGACTTATGGCAGGATTCAAAGATGTGTTATCAGTAAGCTTTCATTCATTTTGATTTTCAGCAGTAGCCACTGAAGATAGTGTTTTACAGGACTTAGGAAAACTGGGATGGTGTAAAAGGTGCTATCGCTCTTTTGTGTGTATTTATAAAACGGAAATTAATACGAGATTTTATCTATGCAAGTAAACAATAATTGATATAATTACACTTCTAAAAAGAATCTTAATTGTTTTGTTCTGTTTTCAAAGTAACTTTGAAGGCTGTTTTCTTTTCTTGAAAAAAGAAGTGGTAATCGAACATATTAGTTGGTTGAATCCATGTGCATCTTGGAAAAAAAAATTGCGAATGTCTTGCCTGCAAAGCCTGATTCCTGTGTTAGCAGAGCAAAGAATATTAAGTAACACACTCCATGTCCAAGAAATTTGCCAGTTCTTTTTACGCTCCATAATGTGCTTCAAGATATTTTTCATGTATTCCAGTACTTTGAAAATGAAGGAGTCTTTTCAAGTAGACTGATTCTAAGTTTGTAAGATGTCAATCCGTACTGAGAAAGGAAAAGGAGCAATGATCCATTTTGTGAGGTTTAAAAGTGATAGATTGTCCATTCTTACTTACCTATTTAAACTTACACTGACGTAGCACTACCTGTCCATTAGAGACTTTCCCCTCTGGTGCTTGAAGCACTTGAGCTACATTTTATCACCATTATCTTGTGGTTCTTTTCTTATTTAGTCGTGGAGAGGTTTTTGCTTTTTGCAGTCCCGTTTGGTGAAATATCCTGTGTAAGGAGGCTGATATTGTTACAGCCACTTTACACTATGCGTGAACAGAGGCTCCAGCTTCTGGCATCTCTTCTAGTACGTGCTGTGTAAATGCAAAGAAAGACTGATGCTTATTCTGAAGAGTTTAAAATGCCTGTCCAGTCTCCTCTTTCTGGAATTGCCAGCATAATGCATATTTCCCTCATTTTTTACAGAATTGCATGGGTCTAAATAGTTTGTTAAAGTTGTTAGGACTAATTCTGTGTGAACTTAAAAGCCTCTGCAAGATCTTTCCTCTTTCTGAATTATCCTTTGGTGGTTTTTTTTTTTTTTTTTTTTAGTGTCTGGTATATGTATTTATGTACAAAGTCATTCCTTGGGTAGGGCTAATGAAAGAAAATAACTTATCTTTATTAAGGTGTAGGACACAGGTATTTTTATATGACAGTTTTTATTTGCTGGTGGTGCTGAAACACCACATCATGATTGAATTTTGTTATGCTGGTTGCTGTAAGAATGCATATGGTTCTTCACCCTCTAAAAGGAGACACTTTGGGCCTCGAGACCACTACCCTTTTCTAAGTAAATTATTTTTTTAATCCCCAAACTGCTTTTAGAGCATTTTTCTGTAATTCTTGGATCCCATGTTGGCAGGGGGTGTGGGGAGTCAATGAGTGGGATCATGGTGGTGACAAAAAATTATTACCTTTTTCCCCTCAAGCCTAAAATATTAATAGTTCAACTTCTAGCTGAAACTAAATATTGCTGAGTTCTGGTTTGCTAATGTAAATTTAGCCCCCCTCTCATTCTCAAGTACTGCAACCCATTGGCCTGTTAAGTGCATCTAATTGTATGTCCCCTTCCCTGTCAATCTCTCAACCTTTCTTTATACTTTAAAAGTAGAGATAATATGTTCCAAAGCTATGGTAGTGTTCAGTACTTGTTCTATATAAAGCATCATTTCTACCTTTGCCTTTAGAACAGAAGGGAATGGCTGTAATTGTCCTTTTCAGCCTGATAGTGCTTTTTCCTTATATGAGAAATGTTATTAACTGGCCACACTGGTAATTTTTGTATAACCTTTGGCGTGCTAATGCAGAAGTTTTGAGGTGTGCTGATGTTGTTTTCTATGGTATAATTGACAAAACTTTCTTCCTCTTTTTTTGGTTCCTTGTTTTCTAGTTAAAGTTTTTAGTAATTTTGCACCTTGGCCAAAACTCAAAACCAATTATCTGCTTTTTAGATGGCAGCAGCACCTAGCAAGGTGTGGGCATACCTGTGTTGGCAACATACCACGGAGCATCTCCTTGCAGTTTGTTCACACAGGGTGCCAGGACAGGGACTTGTTCCTTGGTAGTCAGGTATTGAACTTCCTTTCTCAACTAGAATGCCAAGCACTACACTCCTATAAAAGGTTGCAAACATGGAAATGCAGTTAGTTTTGTTGCAAACAACTATTCTTGAGCAAAATTTTTCTTTCTAAAACACAAAAACAACATAGTTTATTGTTAAAAGGGAACTTAAATATTTAGTAGAAACAATTACTCACTTTTATTAATCAGAAAAGATACTGACATTTCATAACACAAGTATAAAATAGAGATATCTAAGGTAGGAATTTGCTGGTGAAGATGCTCTGTCAGTTTGAGAATATGACTGACCTCTCATTTTTGGCTTTAGAATTGCTGGCTTGATTGTTGTCTCTTGCTGCTTCCTACTTGCCTCTTTCAACCACATCCCTTTCTTTCATGATTGTGTGGTTGATGCATGTGCACCATCCTGTGACCTAACTTCTGCCACTTAAACGCTGGTGGCAAATTTAATTATTTTTGTGGATAGTTAAGGGAAAATTGTTGGAGTATCCTGTAGTTTAAGTGAATGAGGTCAAATAGGGACAGGCCCTCTTTGCAACCTAGCAAACAGCAGTGGCTGTTAATGCTTGGGGAAGGCATGTAAATAGCATCTGGAAGTGTAGAATTTTAAAGGTTTTCAGTGTATTTAAAAATACCCCAGAATTCAGTGTTTTAAAATAAATGCCTCTTGAATAGTCCTAAGACCAAGGTTAACAAAGGTGCTAAAGTAAATTTCTTTTTTTCTACATATCTTGCTGCTATTTATTTCTTGTTGCTGTTGTTACCACTTAAACAGTGTGTATATTGTTTACAGTAGTGTCCACAGTATTAATATTTGAAGTTACTTAAAATAGTAGGTATTAAATGTTCAAACAAAATCATTATTTAGAAGATGAGCTTTTCTTTATTTAGTTTGTGTGGCAGAGTTCATGTACTGCCACACAGCATAGATAAATACAGCATGTATTTCGTGCTTCAGAACAGAGGACATTACAGAACTTATATAAGGCAAATTTATTTTGTAATTCAGCTTGTGTCATTGGGTGATCATGGTTTTATAAAACATTTCAAACCTTTTTTATTATTACTTGTAGATTGTTTTAGTGAGGGTTTTTAACTTTTTTTTTGTAATTAGCAAATGCTGTACCATATTTCATGCATAAAATAAAGTAAAACACAAATCCAAAATGGAGGTCCTTATCAGAGTAAAACTGGAGGAACAAAACAAAATGGCAGTAGTAAAACAGAGGTTTCTGAACTTGTTGGTGCCAGTCGTGTTAATTTCTCTTTATAGGTATTTTTTAGGTTTACAGGTATTATAGGTATCTCTCAGAGCAGGACCTCCATCCTTAATCAACCTGTGAAACACCTGAAACCAGGACCCAGCCCTGTGCTTCTCCCTCGCTTAGGGGTTCATCACTCCCTGCTTCACTCTATCCCTTTGTCATCTATCAAAATCTACCCCTGTGCAGCAGGTCCCCTTGGAAAACTGCTCTCATAACAGTACCTGATTAGAAGACCTTTAAAGCAAAATGCGATCGTGGTACTGGCTGCGAGTACAGCTGCGAAGTGCTATAATGTTCCATGCTTAGGAATAATGTGTGGCAAGTAACTTGTCCCACAAACCCTTCTGCAGATAAGTAATCCTATCAAAGGCAGTTGAGTGCATTTGATTAAGGATTACATGTGATTAGTGGTCTGCAGGGTTAAGAGTACAACTTGTATCATTAATGAGTATTCACATATTAATGCTGCTTTGAGCAGAGATTGAACTAGATGATCTCTGAGGTCTGTTCCAACTAGAATGATTTTTTGATTATCACACTTGTATTATGCAAATAGATACTTCATTTATAAAAAATCCAGTAGTTGGATAAGCTAAACTCTAGTGAGTCACTGCCATTATTTTACCTAGTTGCATCATGTTGTAGCATGGAGTTGCAAATTTGACCCAAGTTTAAGATTTAAAACGGTAAGAGAAATACACCCATGCCTTTTTTCTGTATTGCTTCAAATTCCTTGTATACAGTTTTATGTCAGATTGAATTCCTTGTATAGAAATTCCTTCCTGGCATGCAGTTCTAGAACATACTTATTCTAGAACTAGTCCAGAGTAGAGTGCCTGAAAATTTGATGCTTTATGTGCAATTGAGGTGTGTGAATGGGTTTAAGCTTACTCTGCCTAATCAGGAACCACTGCTACTGAGACTACTCATGCAGGGGAATCACATGAATTTGCTTTCTGTGTTTGGATAAAATTTGTACCCATTGATACTTCTATAACTGTTCTCATTTAGTGTTGTTAATTACTTTCTTTTAAGCAAGAAGTTGGTGGTAAGAGAGGAAATCTCCAAATTACTGCCTGTAAAAGACCAATCATTTTCATATGTGTAATTAGAAATGTTTTTATGTAACATTTTAACCTTCTCAATATTTGAATTAATCTCAGTAACAGGCTATATTTGTTGTCATGTCTTATCGGTAGGAGTGTATTTCAGGGAGACACTTGGTTGTATGCTTTTATTTAAAACTGGAGGGAGGATGCTAACATCACAAGTAATGTCATAAGGACCTGGCAGGTCTCTTAGGCTTTTAGGGAGTATGGAAAGCAATTAAAAGGAGTAAGAGCTGCTAGGAAGGAGTGGAGTTACTTCTTTATGCTACTCTTCACCACAAGGATGTTGTGGGCATTTTATTCTTTTCAAATAATGTTGATTGGATGTTATCTGATTATGGGATTAGAGAAGCAAAAGACTGAATGCTAGAATAAAGTGCTAAAGACTCCTAAGTCACAAGGACTCGATGCTGTTCATTCATTTAGTGGTTCTAAAGGATGAAGTGGCTGATCTGCTAAGAAGAATGCATCTCATTAGGATGAGATGCTGTGCCAGAAGACCGGAAGCTGTCGAGTGTTGTACATACCGTACTTTTAAACTGAACACAAGGAGCAGAGCTGGAATTTGCAGACCAAGGACTCTTATTTTAATGCTACTTAAGTAGATTTGAATTCTGTGTGGATAGTCAAGTAGTTCTGTGAGCACAAGATACAGCAGCTTTCTATGCAGTTGTATCTTAGAGGTAATGAAAAATACCAGCTGCAGCTGGGGTACTTGTAATGTGTCTCTTGCTTGTGTGTTTGTTCCCTAATAACGTAGGCATAGGCTACAGTCTGTACTTCAGTTTGGTTGGTTTGTTGGTTGGTCTTCTATATCTACCTGCCCAGTACTTGGATTTCTGAAATCTCTGAATTCTTATTAAACTGTAAATGACTTTTCAGTTTTCCTTTTTTATAAAGTTTGAAATCAGGTGGTGGATTTGAAAGTTAGAAAAGGCCAGGCCTAACCTAAGCAGATGTGCTAAACTGCATTAATCTCTTCTGTGTTTAGCAGTCTAAAAAATGACTGAGTTGCTTCTGTTGTTAGTAGACAAGAGAGGGATGGACCCACATATTGATACACTCACACACCCTGTGAGTCCCACCTTAAACTTGCATTATATGGCCTTTAGCAGGAAACTGTGCCCCAGGCAATTTTGGTGATGCTCTACAAGTCGTCATTTTTGATGCCATTGTGGGGATGATGACCCATGATGCAGAGGTGGAACTGAAAGTTAAAGCAGTCCAGTAGTGTGCTATACTGCTTTCAGTGGCAAGGCTGTGATTTACCTTGTAATTTACAGTCAGGTGAAAACAGCAGTTCCGTAAGTGCTGACATTTGTAGCTGCAATTAGCTGTGTGGTCTTGTTCCCTCGCTTTCCCTCCTGTTGTATTAGCACAGTGATTTGTAGCATTATGCAGTGACTTGAATCATAAAATTGATCCTGACTTCAAGAGGAGTCTGTGGCAAGCAGCAATTTCTAACCCGAGCTAGTTCCTCAGTCTGGTCTAGTGGATGGCTCCACCAGGAGATGGGATCATGACCCCAGGACAAGAATAAGCAGCAGGAGGGTCCTCTCTCTTTGAACTGGCATTTCACCAGCATAGATGCTCATCAGATTATGCCTCTAGAATCTGTGACTCATCTTGCCCTTAAATAAGCATCCCAAGTAAAATACTGCATACATTCTGTAAAAGTGGAGAAAGTTGTGAGAAACTTGAGGGCAGTCTTCTAAAGCTGTATTAGCATGATGGTGGTAGATGACATTTAGTGTTTGTAGCTACAGAATAATTCATGCTGGAAGGAGTAACTTGAACTACTTGAAGATAATTCTATATTACAAGCAAATGTTCAGCAAAAATACCTGTATCATTATAGATACCCAGGTGAAAGTTTCTTTGCAGAGAAGAAATATATACTGTGTAAGAAACAGCCCTAAAATGTATTGAAATGGTGCTCTGCAGTAGTATTAAATGGAAGTTCTTTATCTGGGCATCTCTGCTCAGATGAACTGTCCATCTGGTTTAATGAATTAATTTATACTTTATCAGTCACTGCATATATATATCCTTTTATGTGTTTTAAATGTTATTGATAAGTAACAAGTTCTTGAAAACTAAGTACAGAATTTTCAGTAACTACACAAAATGAAGTTGCCGTATTTCTTGCTTTCAGTTCAATTCCTTCAGATGATCTGTAAATTTTCAGTAATGGCAATACATTCATTCTGCCATTTGGAGGAGCCTGTGCCACAGAATAATGATCTGAAGAAAGCTCACTTATTTGCAAGGAAGAGTCTTCATTTGGGAATTAGCACCAATGCAACTCAGAGGTGCTTTTTCAAGTCCAGGTAAGTTTTCTTAAATTATACTTACTTGGGTTTGTTATGCTGGCATTTCTTTTAAATTAGCATATATGCTGTGTCTTGTCAGAGCCTTTGTGTTGGTCATTTGACATATGAAGTATGTTGAATTTAAAAGGCACCTGTAGGAGCACAAATACTTACGAGATGAGTGGAGGGAAATTGTCTGGAAAATAATTCTAGCACCATTTTATTATCTCTAGGGTAGCTGTTGATGGAGGTTATGATCTTAATGACACAATTCCCTTTTGCTGCATGCTTGTTCAGAATTTTTGTATGTGTTTACTATATAAATTCAATATTTTGCTAAGCCAGAGTTGTTGTTTTGGATCAAAATGTTAGTTATTAAATCTCAAGTCATTCAGAGGAAGTAAAAAGGAAGACGCAGTCAGGTTTTCACAACTTGGAAAATTTTATAGTTAAAAAAAATCAGCTTTGGAGTTTTCTGCCTGTCTTATTTTATTTTATTTTTTCTTAAATGTGTCCATAAATCTTGGCATTGTAACACTGGATCAGGATTTAATTTCAGATTAATGGTTTCTGTACATAGTGTTTATTTTTTTCAAGACATCCAATCATTTTTATAACCTATTAATTACTTCACAACATGAGTTGGTTTCTAGTCATATTCTATATGGAAACTGTATGCAATGTATATTCAATAAGAAGTATTAGCAGTAGATTAATAAAATAATTGTGAACATTTAAACAGGTACTTGAATTTCTTGTGTTCTCATTGCAAACTGGGGGGATTCTCCAACTGGCAGTGGGTTTGGTATTTCAACCAGCAGCCAAATAAGTGATAATTTGGAAAAAACCCTAAACAGACAAATGCTTCTTATCAGGCAGAGTACAGTTTGTCAGCCTTTTCAGTGGTACACAAATCAAGACTCCTTTTAATGATACCTGTCTACTTTGTTAGACAAATTACTAGCTAAATTACTGGATTGCTTGCATCTTTCTAGATGCATATATGGTCTGAGAAGCCTTAACAATATAATTTGTCTCACTAAAAATCCTACAGAATTTAATGTACTTGATTTCTCAAATATATTACTATGGTATCTTTTGGGTCTGGAAACAGAGGCTCCTGTTCTGCGTGTTTTCACGCAGCACATGTTCAACTTCTTATCAGTGCCTTCCTGGTGGAGTACTGGTGCTAAGAACTTTGGTGACATAGAGCATCACTTATTTTAAGTGTAAGCCTTTAGTTTAGTCCCCTCATACTTGTAGGAAACATGAAGATATTGTTTTAAATAAATGCTTTGTAAATGTAATGGATAATTAGAAGTCAGAAACTTGTTAAGAAAAGCTTTTGAACTGTTAGTGTACTCCAAACAGGAACAGCAGTGGTGAGAAGGAGGCTGTTGTTTCAGTGAACTTCTAAAAATTGAAATGCATGTCAATAAAATCATCACAAAACAGAATTCATTCTGGAGATAGTGCTTATATTTTCTGGTCCTATTTTGCAGTATGAGTGCTATGAATAGTGTTCACCAGATACAATTCTGAAATGTTTTTTTAAAAAATGCTACAGAATTATAAAAACTGGGGGCTTTGGTGTATCCAAATTTATTTTTAATGTAGTTGAAGAACAATATTTATTCTTAAGCTTGTTAGGTTTTCCTGTTGGTGAGAATCTGTTCTGGCTGCACATGGAGTCAAACTTTGATGGAACACAGTTCCATTGAACCCAAAGTAGGACAAGAGTAAAACAGAAACCAAGTTCAGTATTGCTCATAATAATGCTTATGGTGTCTATAATATGGATATTGAGAGCAGCAAGTGGGTTTTTTTTTTTCAGACTCTTTCAGCAGAACTGTTATTTTCCTAGCAGAACCTCTGGTACAAGGATAAAATCGGGTTTTTGTTAAAGAACAGAGTCCTGTATCTGAAGAGTAAGAAGGTAAGGTATTTGAGATTATATCATTCCAGAGAGCAATTAACAGTTATTTCAGTTACTTGTTACTTTGCACACAAATATACAAAAATACTTGATTCATCATGCATCAAGAAGTCTCAAACATTTTATATCAGTTCCTTTTTGCTGGTTAGGGTTTTTTTTTCCCCTTTTTATCTCATGGGTGGAATTTCTGAAAGTATTCAGCTCTGCTTTCTAAATGTGTTTTCTGTGAAATCAATGAGCTGACCTGAGTGGGAATAAAGGTTGGTTTATCTTTGGTGAGACAAAGTTAAGTTGTCAATAACTGATGTTGAAATCCCATCCTTGAAATGCTAGGTCCTTGACATTCAGTGGGATGAGAATCTCAGAACTGACTACTGGGGACTCCCAAGCTACAGATCAGGTAAATAACTTCTTTGGAGGAGAAAATTAAAGGTTTCTTCTTTTTAAAGTTATGATAATTAAGTAGCAAAGTGTGCAACTTAAACTATAAATATTATCCACTTAACATTTAATTTAAAATAGACATGTCTATATTTGTGAGAGGATTTGTTAGTAGCAGTTTGAGCCTTATATAATTATCTAACATTTCAGCAGTACTGTTTCTAAAGAGGACTTCTATACTGATGCAGAACATGAATGTCTAGTTCTAATCCCATTTTCCAACGTGTTCCTATGTGTAGCTGGTCCAACTATTGAGGTTTCCATTTTGCAAAGGCAGAGATGTTTTTTGGTATTAAATGTATAATTTAGAAGTAACAGCTTCCATATTAGAGTAAGTGATAGGGTCTCTGTTCAGATCGTGGGATTAACTTGGTTTGTTTCCTGCTTCAGCTGGTCCTCTCTTTCTCCAAGGACAGGGTAACTCAGTTTGTGTTGTGACAGCTCAGTATAGTTTGTAACAGAGAGCCTAAAGTCACCCAGAACTGGTGCTCCTGTACTTTATTTCTGCTCTTGGAAAGTGCAGTGGTGTAGCAGGTACTGCTACCTCAGTACTGGAGGCAGGGAGCTTGGAGAGGAGTGGTATGCAATGGCAGCAGGAACTGTTACGGCCATCTCCAGTAACTTGTCCTAGTTTATCATCCAGCATCCTCTTTCACTCTGCTTTTTTGGGGGGATGGGGAGGAAAAAGTGGAAAATGGTACTGTAATTGTTAGAAAAAAGCAATAAGTTTTCCTTGTTAAAAAACAGTTTGTCTTCTGTCATAGTGTTTCAAAGAGAAAACATTACAGATTTGTGTATTTGTTTTTAAGACTTACCCAAGTTCAACTATAGACTTACTTCCTTGCCACCTTCAAAATCAGAAAGATAATACAAAAGGATCATTATTTTGAGATCAAGATCAAGAATAAGAATTGAGAGTATTTTAAGATAAAAGATTACAACAAATCAAAGAAATACATGTATTCCCTTTTAAGATATCTAACTTCAATGGACTGTTAACATCAATGAGTTATATTTAGGGTTTTCTATGTTCTATAGGCAATAGAGAATGTGAGAGAAACAGCTGCATCTGAAGTAGATCATCTGGTTTAAGAAGGTAAGCGCCTATTCCTGCCAAGCAATTTGTAAAAAAAAACCTATTAAAATACAAGTGGTTTTCTAGTAGCTTCCTGATTAATTTAAGTAGATAGGAGAATCACATGCTTGTAATAAGTTGTGTGTTCCTAAGTGGTGAAGAATACAGGGTTTGGGGGTTTTTTCCCCCTATAGAAATGAGTAATCCCTGTAATTCTTGCCACAGGATATACTAAAGAATTGGAGGCAAATTTCTGCACCTCTTGAATTTGTAAAGTTATAGAAAGGTTCTAAAGGTTCTAAAAAAGTTAGAAAGTTACTAAAGGTTCTTTATAATAAAAAAAAAAATCATGTAGCACACAGCACATTCAATCTTAGAGAAGTGACGTATTTTAAGAGACGGCTCATACCACTCTGGGTAAGTTTGTGCCATTAGCACTTTAAAACAGAAGTATCTGAGCAATACGTAAGCTGTGCACATACCTCTCTCTGTGGGTAACCCACTGATTTATTAATTTTATGGAATATCTTTGTTCCACTGCTCCTTGGAACACGATTAGCTTCCCGCCCCTTCAGAAAGACACATCTTAATCTGTTCTTGGGCCTTGTGTTCCAAGAGTGTCTAAGAGAGGGTTCCTGTGGGTGCTGATGTGTAGCTTACCTTAGGGCTTAACAGCAGTGGCAGGACTGGAAAACACCCAATGTGCTACGCTGGTTTTGGGTCCCAGCATCCTGGCATTCTTTTGAGAGCAGGCCCAGGAATTTGTTATCCTGGTCATCAACATCCAAGCTTAAATGCTCTCCTCTTGGATCCCACTCTTTTAATGTTGTCATATTGAGCTGGTTGGTTATATTTTTGAAGGAGGAGACTCTTTTGCCTTATCTGCAATAGACCTATGGAAGTTCAAGGGTCTTCCAAGAGAGGATATCTCATTCCTGACATGCTCGCCAAGAAGAGGTGATGAAGCCCATGTAGTGCCTTGAAGATTAACTTCATTATCATGCTGTGGAATGGTAATTGTGTATGTTATGGAATACCATCAAAAAGAGCAGTGAAGTTGATTTATAAGGAGTGGAAGCATTGCATCCTTCAAGATACTTTCTGTAAGTTAAAAGTATTTTAGATTAACTTAATTTTTTACAGAATTTCATAGTATTGAGAAATGATAATTTCTGCGTATAATAGACTACATTTGCTGGCAGGTCTTTAAAGTGCTCTATTTACGATTTGCAATGAGAATTTTTCTGAACAGAGATATCATGTTTAACAAGATTTTCTATATAAGTATGCCCTTCCCATTAATTTATGATAGAATGCTATACAAGAATTGTAGTGTTGATTTTAATTTTCAATTTTTTTTCTTCTTACCGAGGCTGATCAACTAGCAAACAAAAACCCCCAGCTTTTAGGTGCTTCACTTTTCAACACAGATCCATCCCTAAGATGAGAACATTTATACTATAAAAAGTAAATATTTTACATTTTTTTTAATAACTAGTATATCTATCAGTACATGTGCTAGGTTATGGTCACTGCACTTCTTATTCCATACAGTTCACCTTTGGTAAGTAAGTTACAATTGTAGATATTTCACTTTCTCCAAAGATTCCTGAGAGCAGCGGTCTTATTTTAGGGGGTGACAGAGATTGGGAGACAAAAACAATGCATGTATGCATTTCTCTTGAGTCTGTTTTGGAAGCTGTTGTAAAGAAGTCATGAGTAAAAAGGAAAATGCGTTCTTGTTTTATCAGGTGATTCTGGTGTCTCAATTCAGTTGTCTGGGAGTTACCATTCATAGTGTCCCAGAGATAACACAGTGGTTAAAGCATTTTTTTTTCATTTGTTTTCTCCTTTAAAGAGCACTTGGATAAATAACTAAAGTTTGTTCCTTTAGAAGCAAAAAAGTTGTTGTTTTTTTTTTTTTTTTTAACAGCATAGCTGGAATTGGGAGATGGTGTTTCAACAACCAAGTAAAGTACAGGTAGTGTGGAAATACTATTGTGCAGCTGAACTAAAGGGATTTTGCCGGATGACTGCTTTCCTGTTACTGTCATTGGCAAGTCACAGGTAATTTCCAAAGCTGTAGTCTGGCAGAGGAGGAATAATTGCTTTTATGTGTATTTTATGTGTATTTTTCAAGCCAAGACACTTTGCTTTTACCAGTGTTTTTACAAAGATTCAAAATTACCACAACATTGTTGCTAAAAAAAAAATTGTTCATTTTAAAAGAGAAGGTGGTGTGAAAAGAGTAGTGACACCTGAGTGGCACAGAGAAAACTTTTGCCAGATGAACTCCTGACAGAATCTGGCAGAAATTCAAAGTCTGGTTTGTCTCTAGTAATTCCATTAGCATTTCAAAGGTTGGTGATGTTCTGGGAATGACACAGGAGGGATTATTTTTTAAGTTAAGAATTAGTACTCTAAAGTGTTGCCTGCACTAGGAATATTGTTGCTATCTTGCAATAAGTAAATGGACTATATCTGAGACACTCAGTTTTCTATCAGACATTTCTCTACTTTATCTGTACTGGCATAATTAAAGTATCAGCCACCTTTCCCCAGTGTGAGTTGAGGTGTATCAGTATTAAACTGTATCTACTGGTAGCTTATTTCTGCATAGAAGGAAACAACCTAGTAGGGCTGGCCCAATTCCAGAAATTGTTTTTAATTATATTGCAGTTGCTACGGCTGTATAAACTACTTCTATTGGAGATCTTGTACCAGATGAAAGTGACTTTAATCTAGTTTATTTGCCCTTATCCATGCAGCCCTATAAAAAATTACACCACTTCAGTTTCATAAGTTCGATTTGCCTTTGTAGGCAAACTCGATCTTTACACTGACTTATCTCCACTTATGCTGAAGTATATAAACAATGAGTGTTTTGACAATAAAAATGCATCTTCCAATCTGATACAAGCCTAATCTATTCGGTTAACACTAGAACAAGTACAGTTTACTGTGAAGGTTAGAATATTCCCATCTGGCTGTGTGCACCAGAGCCTATAGAGCAGCTGTCCCCATCCTGAATCCTAACAACTCTGTTATTCAGCATGGAGTACAATGTTTTACGTATTCTTATCAACTTTCAACTACTGTTTTATAGATCAGTGTCTTGCCTCACTTTTCTGCTGTCCAGTATGTGTTACTTAAGAAAGAATTAGGAAGGCTGAAGTCAGAATATCAGAACTTGGATCACTTGCAAATAGGGCTGATCTGCATGTGCTTCTTCTGTACAGATATTGTTGAGCAGATTCAGATCATCTCTGTTTTAAAGCTACAAGTGAGGGAGAGATCTTTGATCCCATCTTATAAGGTGGGGAGGGGATTGTGATGGGGAAAAGAACTGAAAATAAGTGTAAAGTAAGTCTCAGTATACTGCTCTAAGCCTGGGAGCAGTAAAGAAAGGACCTTGCCAGAGACTAACTCGCAGGAACAGAAAGAGCCAAAAGCCCATGGACCTTTGACCATTCACTAGATTTAATTAGCTGTTCTCTGTCCTATGCTTACTGACTGTTTCTTCCACCCTCTTGCTGTCCATTCTACCTCTTGACTTCTGCTTCGTTCCTGCATGCTACATATGCTTCCCCCCACCCAGTGTGCCCTCCTTACCCTGTACCTCCTTCTATGTTGTTTGCAAGCAAAAGCCACCTGCAAAGTAGAATTACTGTTACATTTACTACAGTCCTGCTGTTTGTGCTGTGTGGACTTTTCCCCTGTGCTGTCTTACCTGTTTAGACTTGTTTTTTTATGTGGTTGGGGACCTTTTACAGTTCTGTGTATTTGCTCTATCCAGCATAAATGGAACTTCAATTTTCATAAGTCCTTAGAAGACCCTAAGTATGGTTTAGAATAATGTTCCTTTATCCTGTTCTTTTATAAAAATCATTCATAGGCAAATGACCACCCTTAATGAGATGAGATATATGAGATTCCATGGGATAAAAAGGAATTTTGCTCTTATGGTTTTTCTGTAGGTGAACCAGTGATTTAAAAGTATAATGTTTCAGCTGTGGTTATATTAGTGTCCAGCATAATAGGATGAACGTTTCAGAATGAATTTTCTATTGACTATGTTTGCATTGCACTTGCAGTGGTTTGCAAATTGCTGGTTTGTTTTCCATGTCTTACAGCTATATAATTTGCTTTCTAGAAACCATTTTGGTAGGTGTGGGTTGCTTGTCAGAAATCTGTTCCAAAGCTTGAGTGCAAAGGAAGCAGGGTACTAATGATGAATAAGAATGGATATCTTGAGGATAGCAATGGATATGGCACCTTCAAAAGCAGTGGCATTCTGGTAAGAATTTGCATGTAATTTATTGAACACTACGTGATAGTTCTCCGTAAAATGGGTTTGTGTCTCTCTCTGAAGATTTTTCTGATGAAATTTTCTTCTAAAATGTGAAAAGTAGGAGGATTGCTCTATATCATGCAGTATTTTAAATTCTGAAGCAGTGTACAACAACTTTACTTAGCAGTGACTTCTTGCATATAAAAACAGTGAAAGCATCTTTTTAGAAAAGTAAGTTATTTTAGAGAGGGAGTTAGTGGCCATTTATGGCTCACTGTTTGTGAGCCTGTTTCTCTGAATATTTAGAACTGAGTATTTTTGAACTGTCATTTAAAAAAAACCAACTTTTTTTTTCACTCAGAGTATAACTAATCTCCTGTGGCATATTTCACCACTACACATGTGAATTGCATTGCATCCAGCTTTGCAGGAGATGTGAAACACGTAATTATTGACAAACTAATCATAGCTGGAAACTTTTAATCCTTGTATTGGTTAAAAAAATATGGCAGCATGCTAAGTTACTGTAGTGGTACTACTTTGTTGGAAGTTTCATGCCATTTAAATAATGTACACAATTAGAAAGTGCAAGTGAAAACACCAATGCAAGTTCTACTGTAACTATAGTATAGTAGAAGTAATTCCTTTAAAGTTGGTGTTTGAAATAACTTACGCAAACAATCCCCTAAGCAAAAATTCTTGTTTTCACCAAAGCCAAGTATATTCTTATATGTGTATATACTGACTTGAAATTAACGAAGAATTTGTGCCTCTTTTTCTTCCTACTCTTTGAATACTGGTGGTTGATATTGAAGTGGAACTGTTCTGGTGGCAGCTGGCAGTTCTTAAATCTTCTTGGTAAGGGTATTTTGAGGTGCTGGATGTGTATATGCTCTGTAGTGAAGAGCAGCGCAGAAACTGCACATTCTTCTGATGAACCAGTTTCATAGCTGAGATAGCTGTTCCAGAGCATGCTACTTCCAGTGAAATTAGGGTTTTGACACACCTCAGGAACTCTTAATTTTGTCACGCCACGCAGAAAGCGGCAGTGGCTCAGGAGCTGATTCACAAGCAGATTAAGTGTTAATCGGATAGACCGTGTTGGTCAGAGGGGTGGTGGTTAATGTCTGAGAGTGGGAACAGCATGCCTGTCAGAGGCCTTAGCCCTCTTGAGAGGCAAGGATAAGGAGCTCAGACACATCCTTGTGCTAATACAGATACTTCCCATGGACCCACAGTGAGAGCAGGAAAACAGGGGTGTATTCTTGTAGAGGTGAGTACCAGCCAAGCTGACAGAACCCAGCTGCACTGGACTCCATTGCACGGTATAGACGTGCATCATAACAGGTACCTAGGGCAGCAGCAATTGAAACAGAGTATCCTCACTAAGATACTGGGGGAGGAAGGACAGAGAGCCTGGTAGGTGAGCTCCTGAGAGATCTCTGGTCCCACTCCAAAGGTCTGATATAAGTGCATAAGTTAGACCTAAAAAGATTAATGTAAGTAGTCTCCTTATTTGAAATTAGATTGGCAAGGAAGGTGACTAAGAGTGACTACTATTTAATATCCCTTTCTGTAACACTCAGTTTTTCATTTTTACTTTCGAGGTGGGAGGGAGATAAAATCTGGCCCTCAAAGTACTATGTAGTCATTCCAGTGCCAAAATACAAAACACAAATCAGCAACTTAAATTTAGGGGCGTACTAGGTTCCCTTAACTGCACTGGACAAATATGCATGTTAGATATACAAATGTAAACTTAGATGCCTGCTTCGATGTACTTATAAATGATTTTTTAACTGTTGTGATTCTGTAGGCTAATGCAGTAAGAAGCTAATGGGGAGGAAGCTAGGCTGCTTAAAACATTTCTTTGGTTTTTTGTTTTTTTTTTTTTGCCCGGCTAATCTTTCACTCAGGTCCATTGCATGTCAAGCTTTTGGTTAATTATTTTATCTTTTTATATTTTAAACCAACTTTTTTGGGGGGGGGGCGTGGGGCAGAGGGGGCTGAGGGAGTGGTGATAAGTTCTTACTTTTAAATTCCCTCGAATTTTGAAGGAGGATATCAGTGCAGAAAAACCTAGTTTGCAATTTCCATGTCATAGAGGTATCTTATCTATAGTTGCAGTAGTTATAAAACTCAAGTCTGGAGTGTCTTTTTCTGTTGATCTTTTCTAAGCTGACCATACCGACTGCTATGGTTTCAAATAAAACAGTTAAGTGATTGACTTGTAAAAGAGTTGACTGTCATTTACTGCTTAATTCCTCTTTTGCTGAATCATTTCTGTGATATTAACTTTATTTGTGACACTTTAGTAGGTGCAGGCCCGAGGGGGAAAATGTTATAGTTCTTTCACAATTCATTGGTTTGTGGATATTTCTGTTATGTTGTTTCCACACTGAATGACTCATATGTTAAATGAACATGCCAGCCTCAAGGCATGCCCTCGCTGTTGCAGCCCACAGTGCAACTTGATGCCATTGCACATAAAAATGTGGAAGATGCTCATATCCGTTTGAATCCTTGGGAAGTTTTGGGCACTTTGGACGTGTGCTAGCAATTACTCAATGTACATTCTTTCAAAAAGTTGTGTTTTGCTATGTCTGATTGCTCTTTTTTGCACTGTTGATTTGCTGAGTTTGTAAGCTGCATCTGTCTTGTGAGCCCAAGTTGGAACTGAGAAATAGTGGGTTTTAGTTGCTTTTTTTCTTATAACAAGGTGGTACAGTCTCATTATATTCATTTTTGGACTATTTGATGAGAGACTATAGAAGCATCTGATTTGCATTGCCACCTGTGTATTTTTTAAAGTATTCAGACAGATTCAGAAATTGTTTTATTTGGGAAGTTGATAGCACAGATCTAATGCTGTCCACATTGTGAAAACACTAATTAGTGTTAGACTGAACCAGTTGGCCCCTGGTTACCTTAGCTCTCCTTGAATTTTGGCTTTCTTACTCATTTGATTTTTTTGTTGTTTAATAAGAACGGGAAAGACAAAACAGATTTGCCTGTTGATAAAGTCACACAGATTATCACTTACATTACAGAAGCTTCACATCAGAATGTTGCTAGGAGCAGGTTCTTTAGTATCTGTAACAGGGAGAGATATGTGCACTCACAGCAATGAGAGGAAAGGCTTTGAAAAGTATATGAAGTAAAACTTTTCTGATATTGTTTTGAATCTTTAGGACATTTGGGCTTTTTTCATGTGCCATATAGTGGTGTTGACTCTGAGGCTGCATTGATTTGTGTATTGGAAGTACGTGTATGGCTCCAGAATTTTTGTTCTCTAGATGACAGGGCTGTGATTTTGATAGGAGTAAGACAGATTGCTGTGACAGGATAGATAAAACATATCACAAGTCAGGTATTTTGGCTTTTAAATAATGGTCCTGTTCTGTCATGCATAGTATGTAGTGGAGGAGTTTATGCCAAAGTGAACAGACTCATTTACGGGAAGACCACTCTTTAATATAAATTTTTCACTTAACACTACTTGTGGCTGTACATTGGGTGCAACTTTTTCTGTCTGTGTCCCTGCTCATTTTCGGGAGGAGATTGTCACTGCTCACCTAACTATATTTTCACTGATGGGGAGCTTATCTGTCTCCTCCCTTGTCAGTTTTGGCAGCAGACTAGGCACATTAATGAAAACTATGTGCAACTGTTAACAAAATTGATCACAATTTCCACAGGAAATGCTGGAAGGCAATAAAAGCAACTGTTTCAATCCTGTTTGCAGTTCTAGCACCCCCAGACCAAGTCATCTAAGGTCACTTAAGGATGTCTCGCTAAAATGGTACAAAATGTATAAAGTTCTAACAATTCTACTGTTTAATCTTCAAGATTAAAAGTTGGTGTATAGGCAAGGAGAAGAAGGAGGCAGCAAAGTGAAAATACATCAGAAATTACTGCTCTGGCCAGGCTGTTGTGTTTGAAAGAATGGTGTGTAGGTGCAGAGGGTGGTAATCTTGTACAGCTGTATTTACTTTTAATAGACCATAGTAACAACAGCAAGACAGAAAGCATGCTGGTGTATTCCACATCTACAGGTGTAAAAGCTGCCTCACTGGACTTCTTCTTGCAGTCTCCTCTGTTCCTCGTCTTTGGCTTGTCAAGAGCCTTCCTTTGTTTGCCGGGAGAGTTCCTGTAATCGTGCTCGTGTCTGCTGCAGCACGTACAGTTTTAGTCCTGCTCTCTCACTTTCCCACCTGTTTCAGAGCGTTTTTTCTGTTCCTGTACTGTGTGATGAGGATGAGCAGCTCTCAGGTAAAGCTCAGGGGCTGAGTTTTGATGAACAAATCAGGGTTTCTTACAAGCATAGAAGGTGCATTGATGTCAGGGGCTGCTGGTACCGTCCTCTTCCATTTCCCGTGGAATCCTTTAGTGCTGTTCTCTCGGCGGGGGTGGTTTCACCCGTGGCTGTGCTCAGCTCTGCCAGTTACCGACACACGGACCGTGTTGCACATGAGCACGTCCAAGTGGCTTTAGGGGGTTCTCCGTGAGATCTGTCCTCGAACCATCTCGGCCAGAAATTTCTCCATTGGCACGACCCGGGCATCGCCTCGGTGCCTTCAGTCTGCTGGGGCGGGAGGCGAGAGGCTCCTGCCCGGGCTCGGCGGCATTAGGACCCGGCGGGTCGCGCCTCCTTCTCTCCCTCCTCCTCAGTGGGAGCGGCGGCCGCCCGCAGCCGGCCGGGGCCGGGGCCGCGGCTGGAGGGACCTTTGCCCGCCGGCCCAGCCGCTGCCCGGGGCGGGCGGCGCGCCCGCTCCACGCTGGCTTCATGTCAGGTTTCTTTTGTTCATTTATAGCAGAAACTTAGATCTTCCTTCAGTGGTTATGCAGGGGATTGGGGCACATGTTCGCCTTCAAAAACTTGCTTTGGCTAATGTTAAAATACATCTAATTTAATGCCTACATGATATTAACACTACCACACTTTTACAGCAACTACAATCCTGCTGAACTCTTTGTAGTATAATATTTGAAACAAGACGTTAAGCGTAAGAGTTCTGACCATTAAATTAGAATTAGAGTGGAGCAAAGTTGATGTATTATCTGACACTTGGCTTCTGTAGTGCCTGTCACAAAGTAATGTCTCTCTTAAACTGTACATTAATCATCAACAAGTTCAGAAATGTCTGTTTCAGTCCAGAAACTCGTATTACCAAATAAATAGCTTTGGTACTGTTGAAATGAAGAAAGAAGTGCCCTTAACAAGAAATTCCTTTACATCTAAATGAAGTAAGTTTACACGTTTTCTCCCGTGAGTTTGGTTTATTGCTCTTGCCCTCCTTCTACTTAAAAGGAAAAAAGCAGGGGGCAATTTTGCAGGTAAACATCCAGTGAGGTATATTTCAAGTTATGTACATTCAGAACATACTATCAAGC
This sequence comes from Edolisoma coerulescens, assembly GCA_013397115.1. Classification (NCBI taxonomy): domain Eukaryota; kingdom Metazoa; phylum Chordata; class Aves; order Passeriformes; family Campephagidae; genus Edolisoma; species Edolisoma coerulescens. The sequence continues at coordinate 224,291 of VWZW01003888.1, read as the reverse complement.
ATACGATGGCTTTAGAAAAGGAAAATGTCCCTTTTATTTTAGAAAGTGACAGTATTTGTCAATGGGATGTGTTATTAAAATGATCACAGGTAGAAACTGTAAAACTGAAAGGTAAATCTGCCAAGTGACAGTTCTTTCACTCAAATACACAGCCTGTGAAAACAACAAAACAGAGTAAGTTACCCAAGGAGAATAATTTTTATGTTCCTGTAGTATCCTGGTGGTCTGCTGCTTTCAGAACATAGATGATATTGCCTTTTGAGTTCTGAAATTTTATAGAGCCTTTGTGCAACCTGTTGCTTTTATTCCAGACAGCTTTCCTGTCATTGCAGTCAGTAAGGTCTTGTCAGACCCACAGCTGCCCATGGAGTGAAATTCTCTTCTCTACCAGAACCGGTACCCAAGCCTACACTCAAGTATCACCACATGAAGTTCGTGTAGCTCTTTAAATCTCTCAGTTTCTTGTGTCCTAGTACAAGCTGTATTCTCTCTATCCAAGAAAGAGTTCCCAGGCAATCTTTCTGGTTCTTTGTGCTCTTTATATTATTGACGTTTTGAGTCTTCTCTTTTACTGTCTGTTGTACTGTGTGATGCTTCAGCCTTTTACTTCTGCCCTGTTTACCTGACCCAGCCCCTGACTAAGCCCAACCTTGCACTGACAATGCTGGCAGCTTCTCCTGCTCCCCCACCTCCAGACAATATAATATTCTCTTTACCTTCCTAGATATGATGGGAAAAAAAAATCAAACAAAATATATGAAGCCACATCCTTATGCTCTCTTCCATTTTTACCATGCCTATCCTAATAAAATTAAGACTCTGCTCTTTGAGAAAAAATTATAATGTTATATATTTTATTATATATATATATTATATATGTTATAGTGTTATATATGTTTTTGTAATTGTTAATACAACAGGGCAATGTGGGTCTTAGTATGTGCAGTGACAATGTGCATTTCAAACTAAACCAGGATGATCTAATCAAGATGACCAGCAGTATAGTTGTGGCATACTAAGGATTCAGTGCTCAAGCTAATTCTAGCTCACTTGTCAATGGGTGAACCCTAAGTAGTCAGTTTTTGGGTGCTTGTTAGCAAGATCTTTGATGAGAATCCTTGCTAAAATAATGATTTTAAAAAGTGATAAAGGGAAAACTGTTCAATATCAGATCCTTGAAAAATAGACCAGCTTCTAAGAAACTGGCTGTGATTGGAAATGAGGGAAAAACTATTTTAGATAGAATCTGAAGTGATGGAGTAAAGAAGTTTATAGTCATGCTGGTTTTAATTTTTCATGTATTTGCCTTTACTGCTTACATAAAAGCTTAGTGTGTCTAAACCTTAGTTGTCTCAAAACCTTCTAAAGACAACTACTGTTGTTAATGAGCTATTAATAGTATTTAAGACAAACTCTAGGAAGGGTTACTGTGAGATTGTGAATAAAATTTCAATAATGAAATCAAGTTGCTCTTCCTTTTTTTAAAATTTATATTTTTACATGGGGATTATCATGTTTGCTTAAGCCATAATACAGTTTCCCGTTTCATTAGTAAATACCTCCTAATGCTTCAGTTGATGTTAACTCCAAATAAGTTGCTTCCTGATTTCTTTTATAGTAACTAGTTTAATCTACACTATCATTGATAGGGACATCATATTTAGATTAATAACTGATTTTCCATGATAATCAATATGAATGGATTACATATGATATGAAAAAAATATTTCTTCTGCTGAGTTTTGAATTTTCCACACTTTCAGTGTTTCTTTGTATTTTTTCTTGTGGTGTAAGATAGCAAGCATATAAATGTCTGATCTGACAGCAATTACTTTATATTTCCATGCATAATATTCTCGATTTGAAACTTCATAATTTCTCTTCGTAGGATATTTTCTGTGTTTATTACTGTTCACATTTGAACCCCATCCATATCTTTAGTATCTTTTTGGAGAAGGGATGATCTGTATCTCATACGGGACTTTTTTTTTTTCCTGGTAAGGTCAGAGCACTGATTTTTATAATCCTATTACACTAGTTTTCTTCTAATTGTCTTGAATTGTTTAAGTTGCCTGTTTTATTATTTTTATTTTGATTGTAGTAGTGTGTTGAGCAGAGATTTTTCACTAAACTGGTGAAACGGGCCCTGGTTCCTTCCTGAGGCCAAAGCAACTGGCGTGTTTCCCCATTACGGGATAACTGGTCTAATGATTGACTTCCATTAAACAGATGCAGTCCTACCACCCCCTTGCACCTGACACTGCATGTAGTGATAGGACAAGGGTTAATGTCTTCAAACTGAAAGGGGATAGAGTTAGATTAGATGTTAGGAAGTAGATCTTTGCTGTGAGGGTGGTGAGGCACTGGACCAGGTTTCCCAGAGGAATTGTGGATGCCCCATCGCTGGAGGTGTTCAAAGCCAGGTTGGATGGGACTTTGAGCGCCTGGTCTAGTGAAAGGTGTTCCTGCCCATGGCGGGGGGGGCTGGAACTAGATGATCTTTGAGATCTTTTCCAGACCAAACCATTCTATGATTCTATGACTTGTCTGTCAGTGATTTAGGGTTGATTTTTCTCTTGGTTTGCTCCCTGAGCTTAGCAGTGATGGCTCTTGCTGTTGTTGCAAGGAGAATAGAGAGGAGCGTATGATGAGGGAGGAAGTAAAAGCATGGAAGGTGTCCTTTACGTAGAAATCTGCATCAGGATGCTGGTTTATCTAGCATAAAACTATGCAGAATTGTAACACAAATATTAAGATTGGTATAAATGCAGGATGGATGGAAATGTTTGTGTAAGCACAAGGTGAAAGAGTGAAACAGAGGGTTAAAGAAATTACCTCTACTGATAGCGAAGGACACCATTTCCAGGATAGCATTCCCAGCAGTGCCTGTGCGCCACAGGACAGGTGACTTTCCAGCAGAAGACCTTGCATCCTAACAGCAGGAGGATGGCAACAAGGTTGTAGTACGTCACTTACACGAGTCTATTTTCCCTTTAGCCAAACAGGAGAAGAGACTGCAGACACATATTTCAGACCTATATACCAAACAAGAAAAAACAGATAATAGGCAGCAACATGACCTAAGATTCATGGAAAGCAAGGTAAGCCAGACCTGGGGGCAAAGAAATACCTTGTCCCAACTGAAGATTCCTGAAGGACAGCCTAAAGAATCTGCTCAAAAAACTAGGTTTTTATTGATAATTAAAACAACTTCTGAAATGGGGTGAGGACTTTATAGTTGATGGCCCTTGTCTTTTGTTTTTCATGTAAGTTATTTTGGCCAGACTTTTAAACAGGTAAGTGTCAGTGCTTGTACATAAGTGAACGTAAGACTGTGAGTGAATCAAATCTATGGGAGAATAAATCTCAGTGACTACCATCAATTTATCTGGAGATTTTGTAGGTAACTCTCTTTGCCTAACACATTGAGTTTTATTGCACTGAGTTCCTTACTGTTGTGTCTTTAATTTGAAAACTCATAGACAGAGACTGGTTTGTTTTTCTTTTTTTGTGGGTTTATTTTAGTATGTGTCTGTTATCTATCTATCATAATTTAAACTTGATTTAGTGTTTCTGGGGTCCACTTACTAATTTTGGTTAGATTAATAATTTTCCTTGATTCTGAGTAACTGAAATAACTGCAGATTTTATGCCATGTTACTTGCCCCAGTTTCTGAAATACTAACGACTGTACCATAATACAGTACCAAATACATTCTTTTCAGCATTTTGTGGTTAACTCTTTGCTATTAATGAAATTTATTATAATGAAATCACATAATTTAATTCAATATTTTTCCCTGGTTAGATTTTGATCAGATTTTGATCTTTGACTGACTGTGACCTCATTTTTGTTTGTTTGCTTCAGGAGGCCTTTTTCTCTTACTTTGGGCTTTGAAAGAACTTATTTTCTGTTATCTGGAGCAAGAACTAGATCATCACCAGCAGCAGTTGTTCTATTCTGTTTCTTTTGCCTGGTGCCTGATATGACTCTTGATTATTGTTTTTGCAGCCCATTCCAATATCTAATCACCCTTTATGTGAAGAAATTCTTCCTGATATCCTAATTCTTCCTAATGTTCCTATTCTCCCTTTTCTTCTTCTTTTGCTGTGTTGATTTGTCTGGAGGATTTGCCCGTGATTCACACTGGGGAGAAAAAAAGCTGGTGCCAGCCATGAACACATTCCAGGTCTTTGTTATAGGATAGAGGAATTTAGTAAATACCAGAGTTGAAGCTGGGGCACAGAGTTGTGCATCATCTACCAAGCATATGTGTGTAATGCTGTGATAATTGCATGATCAGGGTCTGCTTAATAAAATACTGTACAGCATTGTAAGACTGGTTTTGTATAATTGTAAAATAACTAGTTCCTGTGATGCTTTGCATCATGCAGACGTGCTGGAAAGAATATCTGCAATTTTAAATCTTAGCAGTGTAAATATGATACAGCTGAAAGTAGAAAATATACACAGATGAGAAGGGAAATGCTAGTAGTCAGGGGAACAGTCATACTTTAGGGATCCAACTCATGTAACTAAATCAAAAGACTGATTTCCTTAGGCCATTTCCACAGCTTATACAGAGAGTCCTTCAGAGGACATTTTGCAGTGTTTCAGGAATTCCTTCAACCAAATCACTCTCAAGGAGCCTCTCTGTAGGGTAGGATCTGTCTCCTACATCCCACTCTTGCTTACTTTAGGCATTTGAAAATAGGTAGTGTGTATATAACTACTTATCACACATTTTGCTCATAGGGGCTGTAGGGGCATGTTAGTAAGCTGAATTTCAGAGAAAGCTTTGAACAACAGTAATGCAGTATGTTTTCAAATATTTAAGTGAGTTTCCATAAAGTGTAAGGTGTAAGACAGGAAAATGCATAAGAGGTTTGTTTGAAAATACACCATGTGGGTGTGAGAGGAGCTGGAAACAGGACTCCTGACACTGAATGGCAGGTGGGAGATAGGAAGGGAAGAGATACAAGAAGCATCCCTGAATTTTATTTTTTTATCAGTAAGAAGTGGAGAGTTTTAAAAGTGTTTTAGCCAAACACAACATAATAATCAAATTAGACAGTATGATCTAATAGTCTTTTCAGCTTTATGTTTTATGAAGATTGGCCCAGTTTCAAACATGAGCAAACCACAGCTGTCTTCCTGACAATGATTAAGGAGCAGTAGGTGTGGTGGTGATAAGCAAGGAAGGGCCTTGAAAGTGAAGACAAGTGGTAGATGCTGCAGAAGTAGTCAGGGAGAGCTGTGGAGCCAGTGATGTGTTCTCCAAGTGATTGACTAGGAAAAGGGTCTTGGCAGCAGTTTTCTGAGTGAATGTGTGTGATATTAGGCTGTGTTTCTCAAAAGCAGAGAGAAAAAATGTTGCTGAATCAAAAAGCAGAGAGCAAAATCTTGCTGAATCAAAACATGATGATGATGATTAACCTGATTGAATACATTAGCTGATTGGGAGGATTAAGAAAAATACCATCTTGGAAATGTTGCATTGAAAGTATCTGAAAATTATGAATATGAATCTTGGGATTTGGAGTATCTTTGGGATCTAAGGTGATGCTGGAGTTATATGTCTGAACAATAGGCAGGATGATGGTGTAGTTGTGCAGCTTTGTGTGTGTCACCAACAGTTAAGTCATTCATAGGAAAACTGTGAAGATCTGTCCTCAAATATAATTGTATTATTTATTATTTGACGTTCTTCACTCCTACAACTGCTTCCCACATAATATTGCTTAGAATATTTCCCCACCTGCCACAAAGGACTGGACGTTAATTGTTGAGTTTGATTTGTAATGTCACAGTGGGGTGCCTAGCATGAAAAGATGCTTTAGTGGGAAAGCACTGATCTTTTCATTTGGTTTTTAGTAATAGTGAACACAGATACAGTAATTTCCTTATAATTAAATTATGAAGTCAAGTCTTCTAATAACAATACTCCATAGTATTTCAGTGATAATTAATTGATTCTGTTCCTTATTCTGATTCTGCCTGATGATGTAAGAATTCCCCCAGGAGGAGGAAGCTTTCAGTTTGCTTGAGAATTTTATAGCCAAGTCCCATATCTGGTGCAGTCATCTTTTCCTTCCCCTTTCAGCATGTACCGGAGAAAGGACAGAGGAGATACATCTGCTCTTGGCTAACTTTCCAGTGGTGTGTAGTTGTATGGGCATGGTAGCAAACAGGTGTGAATTAGAATTCTTTCTAGGCTTTTCTCACTTAAACCAGAGATGAGGCAGCTTTAGTACCAAGGAGGCATAACCTGAAGAAAAAAATCCAAACGGCTGTTTATTTTTTTTTCTTGTTGCTTTTTGATAAATTTCCACCAGGTGTGGAAATCTAAACTGTTAATGTATGTGTGCAAGAGCAAGAAGAAAGGTTGTCTTAGCTGTCGAGTAGTTAGATGTCCAGATTAAAAAGATGAAGCTTGTAGTATGCTTCGGGAAGAGATATTAAAACCTGCCTTTACTCAGAAATGTAACTCTGGCAAGGAATTTGATATTAATGGCCCATCAATAGTTTCAGTTTATTCAGAGAAAGAGCAGTGATATCCAGATAAGGCAGTAAATTACTCTTTGCTTGCTAAAAATTTGTGAAATCATAAATTCATTGAGAAAACATAACCCACTGGCACGCTGAGCCTGGGACTGGGGCCTCTGCCTGCACACAGCAAGGCTGAGCCCTGCAGGCTGCATCTTCCCCCCAAACACCAGCATCCCTACAGAGTGGCCCCAGGTTTGAGGCTGTAACTCTCTGGAGATAAAATAACCAAAACCTGAAACTGTATTTGAAGTCCAGTGTTGTAGATTCTTTACGATGTGCCAATTTCAGACATACATGTGGGTAGAACTGGGAATTCAACATTAAAATGGAAATGAAGATTTTGATATCTATCCTGAGCTAACACCAAATCTAAAAAGACAAACCCATCTCCTTTCATCACAAATTCTGGAAATCTCATCTGCCTTGCATATCTGTGAGTTTCCTTATATATGTCGTCTAAGTAAAGTCAGTGTCTCACCTTGGCAAAAATGGCTTCTTAATGTCCATGTGCATGAAAAACTTTCTATATAATATTATTTTTTTCCCGTCTAGAAATAATAGCAGTTTGAGTCCTTATCTCACCATGAGTGCTATAAGCAAATCAATGTCTCAGTGAATTTAAGGTGTTCATGTCCTCGTGTATCTTGAGGTAATTTTTAAACTTATTGATTTTTTTTTTATACAAAGGATCTTGCTGCATCTTAAGCCATCCTGTAGGAGATAGAAAAGTAATCAGAGATTGTTGATAGTCTTGAACATTTTTTTGGGTAGAAGATGTATTTATATTGATTTGTCTGGTTACATGCCAATCTCTGAAGGTGTAACTTTGCTCTAGTAGTGGGAAGAATGGTATCATACTCCTGGACAGCCTGATCCTATCTTTGGTCTGGCTGTCTCAAAGAGGTCATGCTAGTGAAGGTACAAGGTGCAGTGGCATTTACGGGCACAGTGAAATGGCCATTACAGCCTCCCAAGCTGAGAGATAGCCATGGGAATGCTAGAGGTAGAGAGGAAGCATGGACCCCTTCCTGGAGTGGATGATAGGTGCTAGTGTGGAAACTTGGATGACACAGCACTCCACAGTGTAGCCTGTGATTCCATGTGCTTGTGCCACCATAAATCTGATATTCCTGCAGTGTCTTCACTGCTGCTGTCATACATTCCTGCTGTGTTAAAGTCTGTATTTCAGTGGCCAAACCTCATTATGAGGTAGGCATTTTTTTGCTAGTCTATTTTCTCATTAGCAGTTGTATGATACTAGGTGCGTGCTACCACGGGGTTTCGCTGAAACCTTAAGAAGACACACTGCCAAACTAGAACTTCTCACAACCTTCAGATAGGCATAACAATGACACTTCTTATAGAAATGTTATTACATTCTGTCAGTTTTACAGTGTTTTAGAATACAGGGAGATTATCTCATTTTAGTTTTGGCCATCGTGTTACTAAGAGGCTGAAAATCTACATGTCTAGAAATGAAGAGCTGATGAAGATAAATACATCACCTTTATTGATTTTAGACCACTCTCTTTTATTAAAAATAATAAAACAAATTACGTATAACAACAAAAAAGAAGCAGCACACAGGAGGTGAGCAAACACACTGCAGGTACTTGTGTTTGCCTGAAGGGGAATGTGCTGTGATCAATTAATGCTCTATAAATTTCTTTGTGTAAGATATCCCTGTAGCCTTTGCTGTAGCTGCAGCGTTTTATGGTAAAAATATAGATTTTTTTCGTGGTCTAGGCACTCAGATTATTTTTCTGTGGTGTTTGGCATCTCTTTAATTAGAGCTGTGTGCTGTGTTACCTGATTTCATCCTTTTTCTCTTTACCTATTTAGGTCTTAATCCTGCAACTGGATTTGTTCAAATGGACCTTGATAGCCTGAGGGCCTGATGAAGTTCATGGGACTCTGGATGACTGCAAGTTCTAACTCTGAAGATCTGACTGTAGGCCTGAACCTAAATTTCTATTTCGTTCCCCTGTCTATTTGCTTCTAAATGATGAAAATTATCTTTTAAAATGGTGCTGTCTTTCAGTCTCGTGCACATCCACTTTAGTAGTGTTCAGACACCCTGTGCTTGGGATGTTGTCAGACATTGTTAAAATATTTCCATTCTGTTGTGTGCCTAAACCTCATGATTGCTCTGATTATTGTGTTACATTTTTACGTTTAGTGGCTTTCCACCTAAAATGGAGGAGATCATCATCTGTGTTTTCAATCATTGTGGTATTTCTCTTAACTCAGATTTTTAAATCAGAGTAACTGTTGAAACTATTCAGGTTATTTTTAAAGATGTAGGTAGATTTGTTTATTTCTTGCTGGACACAAAGTATAATATTTTATTTTGCAAACTCAGTAGCCTAGTATTACTGAAAGCTTTCAATATAATGATACCCCGATGTAATAAAATAAGTAGGAAAAGACATTACCTTTTACTAGCTCTCCCATTGCTTTTCTATTCCTGTGGCTGTGGTTACACAACATACAACTGAGAGTGAAGATATTTTTATTTTTTGTGAGCCAGTGAATATCTTTAGTTCACAATGAGTGCTGTTCCCTGTCCTATTCCATATGACCATGTTGCAGTTTTACTGAATACTGAAGTTATAGCCCTGATAGAAGCTGGAAAGGACTTTGCAAAATCACGTTAAAAACAGAGTTTGAGAGGAAAAATAGATGTGTTCTATCTCTATACATGTTAGTATTTATAGTGTATATTTTTTTTAAAGCAAGTGTGTAGCAGTATATGATTAACAGATTAAAAGATTCAAAACTTCCTTTGTATATAGAGAATCAGGAAAACTTTTTTTTTGTAGGCTTATTACAATGATATTAAGGAGCTTCACAGTATTTAATGAATTTTTGCATATTCCCAGAACAACAGAAAAGCACCACTGTCCTGTTTGACCAAGAAGAAGACTGAGCCATTTGTTTAGTCAGTAGTAAAGTCAATGATATTAATTGCATTCTCCTGCCTTTTAACCTTGTGCCTCTGGCTCCATTTTTCCCTCAAGAGCCAAACCTTCCATTATCATCATCTGCTTTGCATTTCTACGTAAAAGGCTCAAGGTGTTCTGTTTGGACTCCCAGAAAATGAGGAAGACAAGGTTGGTTGGCCATCTGCCAAGGTGTGTGGTCTGACTCGCTCCTGGCTCACGGGGGCTGCTGGCAAAGGCAGAGGCAGAACTGAGCGTTCTGTGTGGCATTCAACTGCCTTAACCACATGCCCATCGCTCTTTTCCTGTAGTTGTCTGTCTTGTTCTCGGCAGAACTCCTAGAGACAACACATATACCAACCTATAAATAATCTAATTTGATGCACAGCCCTGATTCACTTCCTGAGCTGTGTCCTGCACACATGGGGTGGCTGCGGTCCCATGGAAAAATTCAGCAGAGTGCACGAGGTCAAATATTTAGCCTGTTAAGTGTTTAAACTTTGCAATGAAACAGTGTTCCTTTAATGTCGCTTATTATAGCTATAGCTTGAAGTATTTTTAACAAGGAACAAGAGAAAAATGAAAGCTTTTAGAACTGGTTGTAACCGATTCCCTGTCTGGCATATGAACGTGAATATCCAGCTCAGTGAAACACAGAACATCAGTCGGTGGGAGGAGGCTGGCCACCTCCAGGGAGGAAGAAGGGAAGGAAGAAGGGTGGGTCCTTAACACCATGGGTATACCCAGTTTGCTTCCAAGTCTCAGGGACTATTTGTGGAGCTTTGACTCCAGTTTTTTAGCTTTTGTTTTCTCTTCAGCATTCCCACCCCAAAAATTTAGCTCTTCCATAGCTTCTCAGTGCAATAGACATTGGGGGTGTTGCCATAGTCTGCTAATAATCTAAATGAAGAAATAGAAATCAAAGGCTGGCTTTTCTCCTCTGTTTTCCTGTTGAAAAATAAGAGGCGATGCTCACAGTTCTCTCCACAATGAACTTCAGGGGCTATCCTTCTGATCCTTGATCTCACAAATAGATGGCAAAAACTTTAATAATAGAAAATGCTGCTCTTGGCTTAACCTTTTAATCTTCTTCCCAGTCAAACTGTAGTGGCCTACTGTGTTTGTAAGCTACCAAGGGTGGTGTGTAGGCTCCAGTGCCAGAGCAATTGTGTTGGGAACACAAGCTCATCTTGTTATCTATTATGTTAGAATTTGGTAGCATATTAGTTTTTTCTCAGAAAAATCTTGCCAGACCATAGGCTGAATTTAAGTTTTTGTTAATGTCTATGTTATGTATGGATGGCGCTTGAGATTCTTTTGTTTCCTCCTAGCAAACCACTAGGCTTGGTGACCAATCTCATACTTTACTTTTGCATGTTATTCTCTGGGATATGCAGTCTTTTCTCACAAGTAATGCAGCAAGTTCCTGTAAAAAGAACTGGTGGGAATACTGTTGGGGAAAATTTGGTCAACCCATTCACTGAAATTCATAACAATCAAAGTACTTGCAAAAGTACATCACTTTCACTGGCATTTTGTTGCAAAATAAAAATGAAAACTCTGATTTTAACACTGATTTGGTTTTTTTTTTTTTAGTAAGGATCAATTTTCAGCATTTCACAGCTGTAGAGAAATTGTGGGAATGGGACGGAACAGTCTTGATATGCAGAATCACCTTAAGTCTGTATCTCAACTCAACACTTTGTATCTTGAAACCATGGCCTGAAACCACTGCCTGTCATATCAGATAATATTATCACTGATTTATTATGTTACTTCATCTTACATGCTTTTTGTAACCTTTTGGCAGGGAACAGGGGTTTTTTCTGTGTTTTGGGTGTCTTCTTTTGGCTTTGGGGTTGGATTTGTTTGGTTGGTTTGCGGTTTTTTTCATTTTTTTTTTTACCAGCACCTAATAGAGCCCTGATCCATTAGGGCTTCCAGGTACTAGGATAATACAAGTAGTAATCATGCCTGCTGCTAAAACATTTCTACCTTATTTCATTTGCATTTGTTTGCCTTCAGCTTCCAGTCATTGATTCTTGTTATGCCTTCTCTGATGGATTAAAGAGCTCTTTAGGACTCACTATTTTCTCCCCAGGAAGGTGTTTTTACCCTGTAATCAAGTTACTTCTCAATATTATTTTGTTGTTGTTGTTGTTGTTTATTTACTTTTTTTTTAAGAAAAAGCTAAACAGATAGAGCTTTTTAGGGTTCTCATTATTTTTTCACATTCTTGAATGCTTTTTGTGGCTCTTTTCTATCCATACTACGTCACTACTAGTCATATACATAGAAGTAAAAATACTTCTCTAGGTACACTTGTGTTAGAAATTGATGTTTTTGAAATGGTTAGAAATTGATGTTTTTGCAAGGTCAGATAAAAAAACCCTACCTAATATGACCTCTACACATCTGAGTGTAGTTATTGGAGGACAGAAAAGGATGGATGATTTTAAAAACATTTAAATGTTTTTAAGTGATCAACAAATCAGCAAGAGTGGGTGTACAGGAGGGATGCAAAAAGTATTTATGTTGAGGTTTTCAAGGAGCTAGAAGTGAAAATAAAAATAATAATTTTAATTGTAAAGCAACAATAATACATCAAAATTTAAGTGCTGTGTTTAGCGTAGTAATACGCACTTGCAGAAATTTTGTAGTATTGAATGAAAAATGTTTGTTATTTACACACTGTTGTGCGTCCCTGGAAATAGAGACTGTGAGTAGATGTGAATGTACATATCCCTTACATCCATTTAATCCTATAAGTAGCCACTTGCTTGTATTTGGAAACCCAAGAACAGTTATGTGATCTGTTATGCTGTAATAGAAGAAATAACATAGTATTAAGAATTCCTTTTGCTATAAAAGTTTTCACTATTAAGTTATATAAAAGTTCAAACAATCAAAATCCACAGCTTCAAAGAGGCTCTTGAAAGTTTTACTGCTTCAGTATTTCTTTCCAAAGGAGTGGCTATTTATTTTGATTTGCATCCACACTTTAGGACAAGGTTAAGTTAAACGTACATGAAGGAGACTAATCAGATGCCTGTCTGGTCAAAACATCTCAGGCCACCCAATGACTTTTATGCATATCATGTATATCAGCATCTGAATTGAATCTGCACTCCCAGTCCCACACTTATCCCTCCTGGAAACCATCAGATTTTCATTAAATTCAACTTTAGACTGTTTGAACTTTCGGTGCTGCACATTAGTTTAATGCGAGTTTGTCTAATGTTGTGTCTGACAAAACTTTGAGGTCACCACATTGACTTTCTGTCCAAACTGACTTGAGTTTTGACTTTGAAAAGAATGTGTCTTTCCATTGTGGCAGCATTCCCTCTGTGAAATGAAGGGCATATTCCACAAGGGTCTTCATTTGTTTCAGCAAAATGAAAGTTCATGGAAACATGGTAAATGAGGAAGAAATGAGATTTAAAGTAATGCAAAAGATTTAGAATCCTCTGAAACTTGTAGAAAAGAAGTAAAGGTGAACAAGAACTGAATAGAAAGCCAAATGGCCTCTAGTTAAGGAAGTACTAAGCTAAATAGATTTAGACTACAAGTTTGTGTGATTTAATGAAAAAGTTACTACTAAGATTTTGGTAACACTGGGTGACTTGGGGTAGAAGTTGTCCCTCTGCAACGATGAGCTTGCAGAGCCCTTTTCAAAACAACAACCTGCTGTTGGAAAAGACGAGAGAAGTGGGCATTCCCTTGAATGCTTTTTGGTACCACAGGCTTGGTCAATGTAAAGTATGTCATTTCTTACATCCTAGGTTGCCTCAGTTTCTTCTCCTGAGTCTCAGAAATCCTGGAATAGAACCATTAAATAAAAGGAGATGACATCACTGGGAAAGAAGATGGTAGAAGAAATAGGATGATTATGATAGAAGCTGGAGACAGTCTCTGTGACAATGCTAGCATGACTTCATTTCTCTGAACAGCCATTTAAGAGGTGATCCTCCTTTCTGAACCAGTAATAAATTGGGATGGCTGCATGTAATGGTAGGTGTTTAACCAATGCAGCACCAAGTGCAGTGCAGTACATACTGGAAAACTATTCTGGAAGTAGGGGGAGGGAGGTCTGGCTAGAAAATTACTTACCATTAAATAATGCTACTGATGACTATTTGGTGAACAGGTACAGCTGCCAGAATGCATTTTTCAGCTTATCTTTGCACAGGAGTGTGGACAAAAGAAGAGAAGAAAAAAGGGACAGAAAGGAGAGAGATGGAGAAAGGATTAGAGTTTTTTGAGGCTGTTTCTGCTCTTCCAGGATATGTTCTTTGCCCTCCCTAGTGAGTGGTATACACTGATAACTTGTAGTACTTGTAATCTTCCTTGAGCTTCCATATCTCCTTATCAAGTTAGCAAGTTTGTGAAGTTCCTGAGTATGTGGACAACTCGAATGAATGAGAAACACTCCATTGTGTTGTAAGGGATGAGACAGACACTACTCAGTGACACCCATGTACATTTGGCTGTATTCAGCAAAAGGGTAAGACTGTCCTGTCAAACTATGCAAGTTCCCTTTTTGAAGCTGCGAGCAAATGGTTGTTTCCTCCAGCAGTTCCTGTAACTGCTTGTATGCAGCCTACATCACAGTAGGTCCTGTATAGCTACTAGATAGAGTGATGTGTGCCGCATCCTGTTTCTTTGGATATCGACATCCCATAAATTCACGTTATTTGTTTGTGGAAATAAGACTGTGCTAGGATTTCTAATGTCAGGGACTGTGTTGGCATTAAGGTGTCATCTTCCTATCCAGAAGCAAATGGTTTAGTCTGTGTTGCAGTCCCGTATAAAGGATCAGAGTACAGGTCACGTGATGTTTATATATTGTGTATTTTCAGAAAACATGTACATAAGGGAATACTAGCTCTGTCTCAGCACTATAACTAGCTCTAGGAATCTTTCCAATTTGACATGGGGCATTGAGATCTGTCTAAAGGAGTCCTGGCTGTAAGAGAGCATATCTTGTTGAATCTTCGGGGCTGGATACAATAGGAATGAAGGGACTCTCAGGTATTTTTCATCACTTTAGGCCTGGTTGGATTCTGCCTGCTCAGGTGTAGAAGTCTAACAGTGGTGTCGGCATCAGAAGCTTACCTGCCTTTAGTGAGTAGTAACACCTTTACAGCAGTGTCTGTGAAGATGGACAGCAGCATTTTGGGTTTATTAGAAGCAGCTGATATCTCTTATCTCAGTGGTAGGCTTGAGTGTACAATACATAAATGATCTGGAGATTTTGGAGGGGACTGAATATTTGATGCCATGTTTCCAGAAAGTTGAAGAGATAAGTGGATGTTGCACTGCATGTTATGTTCTCAGCAAAGCAAGCATCTCAGCAGGTCAGCGATTTCAGAAATAGTGCAGTCCTGAAAGAACATTTTTTGAACTCCTTTTTGCTGTTGAGGCTGAACGCAGTTCCATCTGTCTGAAACTGCACATTGAGAGCTTCACAGAGGCACTTAAAGACTTATGTACTTATGCATAAGGAATAGGATGCTAAAGGAATCATATTTTGTAAGAGTAAATCTATTAACCTTACCATAAAATGGTTACTTTCTATACACATATTCACTGTAAAAAATGCTCATGGTATACTGGTTATCAGAGGAAAAGTTCATACTGATGTATCTTCACCGTCTTTGCCCACTTTCTGAGCTGAACAGTGTGGGTATATGCTTTTGCCATGAAAATCTGTTTGCTTGGATACTTTGCCATACATCTGTTAATTCCACAAAAAGTGTACAAATTTTAACATAATCCATTTTGTGGATAAAAGCACTGTGTAAGTACTGACCCTGATTTAAGAATGTATCAGCTCTAGAAACGATGGAATTGTCTTCAGGGCTCACATGTCAACAACAATCAGCTGGTTCACACATGAAGCTTGGCGATGAAAACGCTGCAGCGGCACCGGTGCCATCCCTGCTCCCTGCCTGCCTCTCCCAGACCGCTGCCTTTAGTCCGCCGAGGTTACCTTGTCTGTTTGCCCTTGCTCCACTGTTACCACTTACTCACACACCTGGGTCAGCCAGCCACTCATCCATGGGGAGTGGACAAACAGCCTTCTGAAACTGTGCTCACTGATAGAAGAGGGACAGCAACATATGCAGATTACTTGACACAGTGTGAGCAAATCCAGACAGAAAGGTGAAGCAAAGCAGGTTCCATGCATTGGTACTGTTTGCAGACATGCTGATTCTCATTCCATTGAATGGAGTCTTTCTCTTGAAGAAATGATTTTAAGGAAATATTTAAAGTGTATCTCCTGATGATTTCAAATAAGACACCAGAGGAAAAGACTGGTTGCAAGTCTGCATCTAATAAGCAACTGAGAATTGTGTTCATCTGGGCTGTGCACAGGCTGGCACTGCAGCCTCAGGAAAAGGGCAAATACGGCCAGGGCTTTTTTTCAAATACGCTGCAAAAACCCTCCCCACTGTAGAGCTGGAAGTATTCGAAAGCAACAGTGACAATGTACATTACCAGCAGCTCCATCAGAAGTACATGTGCCCAGGTGCCCTGTCTCCACAGATGTTTTGCTCTCATTTTGAGCTGAAAATGTAACTTTTTTGTTGAGAAAGGTTTTCAGATCTTGTTAAAAATAGCCTAATAGTAGCTTTGGATTTGACTGACAAGCTAGTTGTTACTATGCCATTTTCACTGTAATAGTCTAGTAATTTTGACCCAAAGAAACAATGATCTCATTCCTTGGGAGGGAGGACAGAGTGACAAAATCTGGAGGTCCCGTGACGACACTGAATCTCTTTGTTGTCAAAGCAAGCTATGAAATCATCTGCTTTCCTGCCAAACCCTCTGGGGTGTAAGCAGTGTCCTTCACAGAACACACATTTTGCAGGAGAAGATGGGGGCACTGAAGAACCACCTTCCTGCCCTATGGAAGGTGCTCTGCCCCATACCCCTTGACTTCTGGAATTGATGCAAGTGTGCTTTCCCACCTCTGTCAGCAACCACAGCACTAAAGTGGGCAGAAACTTTCTAAGGTTCTTTATATACTGTGACTTTGTCAAAAATTCTACTGGAGTAGTGTCACCAATGTGTTTCACAGTTATTTTGGGAATGGGGGAGAATGAGATCTCTGCATCTCTCTCTCAGTCAGGCTCCACTGCCAGCCAGGTAGTCTGTACTTGCTGGGATTCTCCATCCTTGTTTGTGTTTGCTAAAAGTCTTTGGTTGTGAGCTACATGGGGGATGATAGGAAGTGAGAGGAAAATTTTAATAGAACTTTTTTCATCATTCAGTTGGAACTTTTCTGTTCCTACTCAGCAATAAATTGTTAAGAAGAACAGTTCTGTCTTTGGAGAGGCCTTCATCTGTTATCTCTAAAGAAAACTGGTGAACAAAAGGATGCTTCAAAAAAAGGTTGATAATGTATAGCTGATGTTTCCGTTCAAGTTGAGCTCGCTTTACATGGAAATGGAGTCGAACCAAAAGGCTCCTTACAAACCTTTCTACTGGTTTCCAAGTAAGTAACTACAAAGGGTATCCTAAAAACTGAATTATTTGAAAACACGTATCTAATAGAAATCAGTTTTACTCTTGCTTTGCAATATGCCATCCAATCTGTGTGTCTTTTCCCAAAGTATACCCTAGTTTGCAAAACACCAAAATTACTAAACAGGGGTTTTGAAACTTCCTCTGCAGCTACATTCTTTTTTTCCTGGAGCAATTGTATTGGGCTGTTGTGACCCAAATGTTCTGTGGGCAAAGCTTATATGCAAGAAGTCAAAGGTGTCTTGTGTTATCCAAGTGATCTCAGTGACTGCACCTGTCTAGTGGAGTGTAATTTAAAACAGATTTGAACTTCAATGAGGTTTGCAGAAGAAGGCATGTCTGTGAAGTATCAGAAGGGATGTGGCACAGCATGAACAAGAGAAGAAACATATATTGCTTCCGTAAAAAAGGCTACTGTCTGCAACTGATGAGTAAATTCTTTTGTATTTCTGTCATCAAGGGTTGCAGAAGAAACCCACTGGAATATGCAAACCTGTACAGGCCTGAGCATATAACTAGCAGAGATGAAGGAAAACCTTTACAGGAGTATGTCATGTAGTCAAATTCTCCTCATCTACCTTTTACTGAAGTTTTGGCTCTAGACAACAGCAAGGAATAAAAGCATTCCTTTGCCTTTCTTTCAGGTCTGGTTTCCACAGAAGAAACATTAAGGAAGTTCAGTATGTGCAAAGCTATCAGCTCCTGCACACTAGACCACATCAATACTAGTGATTTTTACAATTTTATTCTGTTCTATATTCCATATAAAGGTTTAAACGTTAGGATGCAAATCAGAAAAAACCCCCACAAACAAAACCCTTCAGTGAGACAGAAACACCAGTGTTACTTATTATTCATGTATTTTTGCATGATTTCAGGTAGCAGAATCACTGTCTTCATATGTCCTGCAGCACTTCGTCACAAATGAGGCAGTTTTAGAATTAGGGTCATTATTTAGAAGGATCTTTGACTTCCATAAAGCACCATGCCTTGCGAAACAATTGCTATCCATTGTGTGACAGACCACAGACCCTTCCAAAACTTCATGGATAGATTTTGAGAGATTATAATTAAGAAATTATCGAAATCAGCTATTTACACACGAATATTTGTGACCAGTTTAACTTGTCTTAACTCAAGTTTCTGTTACTACAGTAAGCAGGCTGACACTGCCTTTCGGGGCAGAGAAGTGGTTTTGGATTTTTCACAGCAGCACTCCTCCCAGGGTTGTTTGCACCAAAAAAGTAGATGTAAACAGCGAAGCTGATGTTAAGGGCTATTGCTCCTGTTCGCTAGTCCTGTACAGCTTCCTCGCGCGGTGCAGGTGACAGTAAAAAAGCAGAGAGGAGCAGCAGCGAAGGTCAGGTGAGATGTGGCTCAGCGCGCCCTTGCACCGGGATGCGCGGGACGGCGCCGGGCCATCACCGCACGATTGCTGAGAACGTGGGGGGGAGCTGCCTGACCACTGCGGACTGCTCCTCGTCACCCAGGAGGTTATGGAGAAAGCCAGTATCTTCCGACTGGTGTTCATACAGGTGATGAAGCAATTTCTGGAAAAAGAAAGAAAAAACCCCAAAACCCAATAAAACCCACGAAACAGCAAATAAAAACAAACGCCCCCCAACCTCGGGTAAGGGGCAGAGCCGCGCACGCCGCCGCCGTAGCGGAGAGGAGCCCCGTGCGCCGGCTGGAACTGGGCAAGAGGAGCCGAGACGCGCGGGCTCAGCTCAGCTCCCCGCTGAGCCCCCGTTTCCGCGGCGGGGCGGCGCTGCCGCAAGGGCGGGGGGG
>VWZW01003888.1:155335-203954 GCA_013397115.1 Edolisoma coerulescens | reverse complement strand
GGGCAGCCGCACCCCAGTGGGTGTCCGGCTCCTGGGCATGTGCTTGCCGCTGCAAGCACTCGCCTGAACGCAGAATAAAACTTTACACATGTTCTCCCTAATAACGGGACTGCTTTTTCTTCTTTTTTTTCCCCCCCTTTTTTTCTTTTCTGTTTCTTCCTCCCCTCTCACCCCAGCAGGTCTCTTGAGGGACTTCTGAAGTTTCCCTCTGCTCCCCTCACAGGGGAAGCGTCCAAAATGGCGGGAAGGAGGAGGTTTTTAAACGCCAGCCCCTGGGTCGCGGTGCCGAGCCCTGCCCGCGGCCACCCCCTGTCCCCAGAGCCGCCTGCCCCCGCAGCCTCGGGCACTGCCCCGGCCCGGCCGAGCCCCGCGTCCGCCTGGGCTGGGAGCGTCTCCATGGCAGGCAGGAGCAGCTCCTGGTTCTTCAGCCCTCTTGTTTACTTGATAGAAACTTCAAACCGGACGTGTTTAGTCACAGAGCAGAAATCTGTTTCTGTCTATCCGCCAGACCGATAGGAAATACAGCTTCTGTGGCAATACGGGCGGGCACTGCCTGCCCTTTTTTTTTTTTCCTTTCACACTTCTTTTTTTCCTTCTTTTAATTCGTGCTGAAAAGCAGAGCTTGTCAGGGTGTAAGTGACTTTTTCCAGGGAGCTATGGAGAGATACTCTGAATTTCTGACTTGGGTGTGAAAGTTCCAGGAAGGTATTTTTCAGTCCCTGAAAGTGTCAGATAGTGCCCTTGCTGAGCACAGCTCTGCTGGCCATACGTAAGTGTTGTGCTTCTCCCTGTGTAGGTTATAACATATTTGACCAAGTGAGCTGTTTCATTCCTGAATTTCAAGGTATACCTGCAAAGAGTAGGCTTTTGCAGTACATGTAAAGAAGAGTCATAACATATGGCATAGAAAATAATAAAAAATATATTTTGTAAATAAGCACCCAAGGCCTAGAGGGGAAAAGGTAGAAACACAGGCTGAAAAAGGAAAGAAATCAGTAATCCAGAAGGCCACTGAGACAGAATACTTGGATACTTTCCCTCTCCTTTCGATAGAGTTTATTCTTCCCAAGCATATGATTAATACACCAGTAATAATCATGGTGTGCAGTCTCCACTGCAGTACTTGCCTTCAGATTGCTTGGAAGAATAGTTCTTGTTTGCAGGAGACCATAACTGTGTGTTTTGAAGGCCCTTTGAGATTTCAGGTTGCTTGCATCCAGGTCACCTCAGACAGGGATGACGGAACTCTTCAGTAAATTTCCCAGAAGGGAATCTTCTTCCCATTGTATGATTTCAGAATACTGCTCCAGCAGGTCTTGTTTGGCATGATCCTTGGTTGTGACTTACTTCCTGCCTTGGTTTGTTGAAAGTACAAGTTTTAAAGGCGTCTCATTTGCTTTATTACAGAAAATCAGCAAAAATGGGCAAAGGTGATCCTAAGAAGCCGAGAGGTAAAATGTCTTCATACGCCTTCTTTGTGCAAACCTGTCGGGAGGAGCACAAGAAGAAACATCCAGATGCGTCAGTGAACTTCTCAGAGTTCTCAAAAAAATGCTCAGAACGATGGAAGGTAGGAATACCTGGTTTAAAAAACCCCCACGAAACCTTTAATGACTGCCTCATGTGAAATACCATTCAAGATTGTCAACGATTTCTTTTGAATTTCAGGTTTTGGGTAAGTATGAAGTTCAGTTGTAAGATGAGTGGTAACTATCCATTGTCCTCGTCTTACCTTTAGCTCCCTCCACTGAAATTTTGGAATGGACTTTGATACGTTTTTGACTCTTAAAATACTGTTTTGATCCTTATGTGTCCCTTCTGAGGTGTTCTGTGATTCCATTTGCCTTCCAGACTATGTCTTCTAAGGAGAAAGGGAAGTTTGAAGATATGGCAAAGGCTGACAAGCTTCGTTATGAAAAAGAAATGAAAAACTATGTACCACCTAAGGGGGAAACAAAAAAGAAGTTCAAGGATCCAAATGCACCGAAGAGGCCTCCGTAAGTAGATTCCTAGCTTTAGGTTGTCTTGTTTGGGACCATCACACTGGTGTGTATCTATAAAATGGTAACTTTATCCAGGAGCTTCAGAAATACAAGACTATGTGATTTTCCTCACCAGTGGTGTAAAGATAGGTTGAAATTTTAGTTACAAATGCTAAGCTTTTATTTTCAGGCTGGCTCTCCCACTATCAAAGTTGGAGTAATGGCAGCCTTTAAAAGTAGATGCAAAAATAGATTGTGTATGATTCTGACTGATTTTTCTAATTTCTGTTAAGAGGGTAATTCCAGTGTAATATGGGAGTAAAGTACTGCAGGCCCTGCTCTCGTCACGTGCTGGCTTGAGCAGAATTTCTGATTGACAGTTTAAAATCAGAGGCTTTTGAACAGAAGAGGTTAGAGGGGTGATCTTGCTCAAAACCAGCTTGGAAAATTAAAACTTTAGCCACTGCATAATGACAACTGGTTTCAAGTTCATCTCCTACTAGACACCAATACTTTATTGTGTGTGTTTTAAATGGAGCTAATGCTGGAGGGAACAGGGAAGTTCTTTACCAAGTTAATGTTCTTATTTGAGCTGGTGCTATTGTCTGGAAATCCTTCTTTCATAACAAATATTGCAGCGTCCCACCTCTAATAGTTCTGATACAACATTTGCTGCCCTAGTATTATTCACTTACTCTAATTTCTGAAGTTTTTCTCTGTGTCTGGTATATAAAATCTGCCTGTCTGAGGATCCTGCCAAAAATGGGACCAGATGTGCAGCATTACGTAAGAGACAAGGGTGCGTTGAGTTTGTAAAGTGGCTTGTTCAGTTCTGATACCTTCCATTGTAATCAATGTCTGTGTCACTTTTAGGTGCTTTTTCCAAAACGCTCTTAAGAAACAGTAACAAAGGTCACAAAAGTTGCTGCTGTAGTGGAGTCTAAAATTTAAATAATCGTCTCTTATTTTTGTTCCGTAGTTCGGCTTTTTTCTTGTTCTGCTCTGAGTTTCGTCCAAAAATCAAAGGAGAACATCCTGGTCTGTCCATTGGAGATGTCGCAAAGAAACTGGGAGAGATGTGGAACAACACCGCTGCAGACGATAAACAGCCTTATGAAAAGAAGGCTGCTAAGCTGAAGGAGAAGTATGAAAAGGTAACACTGACATTTAGGGAGATGCTTTGGGGAGGTCGAGCCTCAGTTTAGATGTTTTTTTTCTTATTGTGTACCCTGATACCTGATGTTGCAAATTATACTATGCTAATGACATAATTCATTATATTTGTTGAAAAAGGTTGCGTACCAGGGGCAAATGGTTCATTGCCGTAACACTAAATTGGAGTGCTTTACCTTGAACTGTTTGCATTTGTCTGTATTTTTGGGCTGTCACTGGTGGTTTAATAAATACTGTGGGTTCTGTATCATTACTAAATCCATAGGTCACAGCAGAATTTGAGTGAAGTTGGCAGCAATAAGTAATGCTAGTAAGGGATGAATTGGTTCTCCCTAATTTTGGACATTCTGGTGAGCATCCCTGAATGTTAGGATAATTGATATACATAGATGATTTTTAAAATTTTTTTCTTGGGATAATGACAAAACACAAAGGAGATGCTAGTTTTAGGCATGTGTTTTTCCTGGACCTCCTCCGTGTCCCATCTCCTTTCTAGTAATGAACTTGGTTAATTATGCATATGAAGCAGCTTGTCATACAATATTTTAAATTATTAAGGCTAAATCCTGCCATCATAATTGGAGTTGTAGAATTTTGTTGTGCACACAGGATTGTGCTACACGTGGTTTTATTTCTAGAGGCAGATTCCCATCCTAATATGTAGAACCCAAGGGAAGAGGAAGGATGCATATTGGCATCCTGTGACAATGCTTCACAAAGGGTCAGCAACCACCTATACCTGACATACAGCGCCTCTGTACATAGTGTGCTGTCATCTTCCTCTGGGTACTTCTGCTGGCAAACAAAGCCACTTCAAAGTTTTTGCACTGTAGTGTGCAAGGTGGAACCTTTGAGCCCTGTTTGTGTCCTGGAGAGGAATTGCAGGTCTAGGAGCTTTTCCTACATGGTGCTTTCTGTACAGCTTCATGGTAATTACTTGTACACACAGCCAAGGCAGCTCAGATGTTTTTTAAATGGTAGAATTACTAATCTATATTCACAGATATTGGTTTAATTTCCACTAGTAATGTCTTTATTTCTTACACTTACAAATGGGGTTTTAAGGTGTGGTAATCTTCAGTATTTCACTGCTTGGCCTTTGACTTAGTGGGTATCATATCTTCTCAAAATTTCCTGCTAAGTTTTAAGGGAATCCAAGTGAACAGTAAGGTTAGTGGTGTAGTGTTTATTGGGTGGGGAATATTTGAAGATTTGGACCATCTGTGTAAATGTGTTGATGTTTCTCTGTAGCTGGTGTGTGTAAGCTTTGTAGATCAATTCTCCTACCTAATTGTTTTACTGTTTGGCACAAAGTTGGGAAGTCTTAACTGCTTTTATGACTTTGCCTTCCAGGTGCAGTTTTGACTTCCCTGTAACAGGAACTGAATTTTGTGTGTTTCAAATGACGAGAATAAATTTATTGCATGCAGAAGGTGGCACTGTCTACCCTTTAATCAACTTCTTATACCTTTTATTTTGTAAACTTCTGTGAGGCAGAGTTCGGTGTAACTGCTCTTTGCTGAGGCATAGCAGTGCAGCTGCTGGGCTGAGTCGTTCTGATGTGTTCTGGGTGGCTAATCACAGTTTTGTGCCTCAAACAAGGGTTTTCCTGTGTGTTTCTTTAGGCATTGTAGGAGGTAGGGCTAGAAAGGGACCTTAAGAGGTCTCCCTACTTCATTTCCTTGTGGGATAGTGGGCTCAGCTGTGCCTTTAGTCAGGGGCAGCAGCTTTTCCAGCCTGTTCCCAGAAGCCTAACAATGGAGATGCCTTAGCAGCCATAAGCAGTGTGTTCTAGCATACCAGTGTAATTTCTGTGTTAGAGGGTTCCCCTTCCTTTGGCTTCAGTTCGCCTCGGAGCTGAAGCCACAGCTCCTGGTCCTACCCCAGTGGAGGTGCAGAAAGGGCAGGTGCCTGGGTGGCTGTTTTCACAAGTGCTCTTTGGAGATTGCTCAGACCTCTTGGCTGGTTAAATCTTTGAGAGATTCTCCCTGCTTTTCTTCTCCAAGGATATTGCTGCATACCGGGCCAAAGGGAAGGTTGATGGAGGCAAAAAAGTAGTTGCCAAGGCCGAGAAGAGCAAGAAGAAGAAGGAAGAGGAGGAGGATGAGGACGAAGATGAAGAGGATGAAGATGATGAAGAGGAGGAAGAAGAGGAGGATGAAGATGATGATGATGATGAATAAGTCTCTTTTAGAGCAATTTCTTTCTTGTCTATAAAGCATTTAACCCCCCTGTACACAACTCACTCCTTTTAAAGAAAAAAAAATTGAAATGTAAGGCTGTGTAAGATTTGTTTTTAAACTGTACAGTGTCTCTTTTTTTGTATAGTTAACACACTACCGAATGTGTCTTTAGATAGCCCTGTCCTTAGTGGTATTTCAATGGCCACTAACCTTGCCTGGTACAGTGTGGGGGTTGTAAATTGGCATGGGAGTTATAAAGCAGGTTCTTGTTGGTGCACAGCACAAATTTAGTTATATTTGGGGATGTAGTTCATTTCTCATCTTCAGTTGTCTCTGATGCATCATAAAAAATAATTGTTGTTCTGTTAACTGAATACCACTCTGTAATTGCAAAAAGGAAGAAAAAAAGTTGCAGCTGTTTTGTTGACATTCTGAATGCTTCTAAGTAAATACAATTTTTTTTTTATTAGTATTGTTGTCCTTTTAATAGGTGCCCTTGAGAATCATACTTTTTCTTTTCTTTTCTTTTCTTTTCTTTTTTTTTTCTTTTGAGGGGAACTCATCTTTTGCTTTATTGAATGCCCGTATGGGATCACGGGAATATTACAGTTTTCATCTTTCATATAACCAGCTGATAAACAAAGCTTTGATCTGCATACCCTGCATTATCATGATAGGGTAAGAAAAGAAATATATAGGCATATGATGAAAATATTCTTCCATAACTGGAAACAACAAAAAATTCGATCTCAGCAAACGGATACTTGTTCAGATTTTTGTGAAATGTAATATTCTGTTGAGTTGCATGAGTTCACCAGTCTTGGAGAGTTGAGAAGTACAGAGTTCAATTTTACAGAAACTAAATACTTTGGGGGGTGGGGAGGGAGGGAGGGAATGTTAAATTTTGTCCTAGAAGGACCCATAGGAAGAGTGTATGTCCATCCGGTGTAGAGAAATTTACATGTGTGACTCCGTTACCATGTAATGGAAGTTATATTTGTAAATTTCTGAACACCTGGGAGCGATGAGCATACCTAAAATGTGTAAAGTTAAAAGCATGAAATGACCATATTATTTTTTGGTGACAGGTCTGGTGATGGCCATGGGCTTTATACCATGAGACTCCTGGTAGCAAAGGGCCCACAAGAAATGATTTTTTCTTTCTAAGATTTCTATAAATGGTACCATTATTATTTGTTAAATCTATGTAAATTCATATTTGTATTCTTGAAATTCTAGTTTTAGCCCTTTAAACAAAGTTGTATATTGTCTCAAATTGAAAATGAGATAAGATGTATTTTTCCTGTTAGGTTTTATACCGCACTCTTGATGTTTGCCCATTTTTAAGTTAAATATAGTTGTATGGAAAAGTACATTTTATTAAATTTTGCATTAAAAAGTTAAATGTTTATGGTATACCAACAATGTCTAATTTGGTCAAATACAGTTCTCTTCCAAAACCAAAGCTAAGGGGTTTTTTGCATATTTAGTAAAACTTCAAGTGCTGGCAGCTGTAACTATTTTCACATATACCTGCTTACCAGTTTGGGGGACAATTCGGCAATTTTGTGGTTACAAAATTATGGTTCTCTTAAGTGCCAGTGTTTAAAAACAAACAAAAAAAAGCATTCTTGTAATTTTACACGCTTTTGTGATGGAGTATTGTTTTGTTATACAATTTTGACTTTCAGATTCTTATTTCAATTTGCATTTATGTATAACTTCAGGAGAAATATTGAACATCTGAAATCCTGGATGATACTAATAAACTAATAATTGCAGAGGTTTTAAATACTTAGTTAAATGGCTCACTTAATACCCTAAGGATTTGGGGGTTTTTGTGTGTGTTGGTGTTCTCAGATATTGTACATCCCTGCTTTCTGTTTCAAGCAAAAGAATGATGCTGTTTGCAAGGTCTCGATATAGAAAGCGTAGGACAGACAGACTTTTTTTTCTCCTTAAACTGGATATTACCCATTCAAATGCTCGTAACTGATGACAAATAAATTTTCTGTGCTGAAGGGTTTTTTTGTTTCCCCAGGTCATCAGAGGAAAGTAGACACATTTCTTGTTCTTGGAACAAGCATACTTAATGAGATCCCCATAATCTTGTGCCTTTGTTCTTGGTGCTTGATGTTGGCAGAGGTTACCTAGAGGATTCAGCTGAACTTAAAAGATGAGTAGCGGGCGCTTCCCCGGCTTCCAGGCATGGCCTTGGCCTTGGCCTTGCCTTTGGCTGTAGCACATTGGTAACAAACAGAGCGTGCTCAAGGCTGAAGAGGGTAGGTACTGTAATTATCAGTGCTGCTTGCTGAGGAACAGAACCCCCTGTATCTCGCTCCAGAGGTCGGTGTTGGGTGGGAGATGCACCAAAGCTTCTCGAGCTCTCCAGAGTGGCTGTGGTTTTCTCAGGAGCACTTGGAACATGCCTGCAATTCAGCTGAGCTGGCACGTGGGTATCCGGCTTAAGCCTTCGCTTGCGTTTGCTATAGAACTGCTTTTCAACAATGGAAGTGTTCTTTGGTGAAGAGGAATGACATAGGTAGATTAATTCCCCTTTTTTAAAGAAGAGCTGCTGAAGAGGTTGTTGCTGGAAAGGACCCCTGTGTTCCACAGCTGTGCTCCCCTGCAAACTCCAGCAGTTAAATAATCCTCTTGGTCAAAACTGCCCGAGTCTCTGCACTGATAGCTCAGACTCGGTCACTCCACGATTACTTGATCCGGGGTCAGTTACTGCTGACACTTCAGCTTGAATTTGCCTCCCCTTGATCTTTAAAAGTGAGTGCTCGCTGTAAAAGGGCGATAATGAGCGGTGAAATAGGAACTGTTTAGGCAGTGGTTCCCTCCAAGGGAACTGACAGCATTGGCATCGCTATCAGAAAGCATCTCCTAGGGCTTTAACCTCCACAGAAATGCTTGTTGTAGAGGAAAAGAAAAGGCTTTTCCTGTTCTAAACAACAACAAAAAATTGATTGGTCTGGAGAGAACTTGAATGTTAATATGTGGTAGTTATGATACCTTGAATGCCAAATGAAGCCAGTCTGATTTTTATGGTTATTTATCTCAAGTTGGTCCTGAAAGGAGCTGCAGTTGCAGCCACCTAGAGATGCTAGATATGCTCTGTAATTGTAAGCTGGTTTAACTAAATGTATGGACAGCGTTCATCCCTTCTGCCGAGCTTTCAGTGATCACACCAGCTGTAGCAAAAAGTTGAGCTTATTTAACAAAATGTTTCTATCCAGGCAAACGGGCCCCTGGAAACTTGGACTAACGGGTGTGAAGTGGCTGATTTCTGCAGCTTAATTAGGGTGCTGCTGACACTGAGCCTCTTTACAGCTGCTTTTTTCAGTGTAACCAGCCCATCCTGAAGGAGAAAAGGCTGAGTAATAGCTGGGTCTAGGCTTTCTAGGAAGTGGGAAGCTGGATTTGAGTGACTCCTCCAGAAGAGGAGCCAGGCGGTCTGCAGCTGCAACATTAGGTTCTCTAGATGGGTGACACGCCGAGCTTGGAAAAAACCTCTCCGGACTCTTGCTAGCCTAAGGGTTAGACCTGCTAGTTAGAATAAACATTCCTATTCTGCCTTCCCAGCTATGCCCGAAAGGAGATTAAAGGAATAAAGGCAATGTGCTGCGTTGGGTTATAATGCCTTATTCAATACGGTCTGTAACGGAGACATGGCAAAATACAAAGATAGTGTTTAATACAAGAGACAAATAATTTTCACCATTTCCAGGCTGTGCCAGTAGCAGCTGGCCAGCTACAGGCTTTTAGGACTCAAATGTACCAATCATTTTATTAATAATAGTAAAATGCCAAATATTTTCAAACAGTCCTCTGTTATATTCTTTAGCTTGTGAGTCTGTACTTGACTACAGATCGCATCTTTTTGGGGTGCTTTAGCAGAAAGTAACAGTGTGTGACATTTTCCTTTGGCAGGCTGCAGCAGACACTATTTTAGCACCTGAAATACATTAAGGGAAGTTTTACAAACGTGCTAAGTCCAATGGAGTGTCTAAATGTGGGTGTGTATCGATAAAGTTTTCCCCAGACTTTGCTACTGGATTGCACCCTACATCTGAAAACTGCTTTGAGGTGGTCTTAATTTAGTCTAGAATAGATCCACTTTAACACCAGCCTTCATTCCAAAACAATGTACTTGCAGACAAGCTGTCAGACTTTATTCCAGTGTTTGACTAAGAAAAAGCAGGAAAATTAAATCTCTCAGAGTTTTTTATCATTTTGCTGAAGTTGTTTTGTATTTTTATTTTGTGTATGTTGTGCCCTGGCTTTTCTTTTGACAGTACTTCAAGCTGAAAAACAGAGATGGATTTTTTTTTTCCCCAGTGAATTTATTATGAAGAATGAAGGTCAGATTCCTCTTACGGCGGCTTTGTGCTGTTGAAAAATACAGTGTGGCTTCTGCTTCAAGAACACCTAATTTTGAAATCCATCTTGCTGAAGCAATTGCTATTAGAGGTGACCCACAAGAGAGACGAGCCTTCCCTTTTGCCACTCTGTGATGGAATAAAAGACTCGAGCGATAAATTAGCTTAGTCTACCTGTTTGCCACATCAGAAGCTCAAGCCTTCCCTGCAGCAGGAGTGCTCGAGATCAAGCTAAGCAGCAAGAGGCAGAGCAGCACGGAGCAAGGAGGACAGACAGGCAAATGTGGGGTTTTTTAACTACACCTTTTAAAATTTTGCTTCTATTGTTAAAAAGTGTGTGACTTAAATGACGGTCATTTGGCACAGAGGAAGTTTATCCACGTGCTTCCAGCAGCCTTTCACCTATTAAGGCAGCAAAAGCTCAATTCATGTATTTCTGACCTCCCAAAAGTTCCTCAGTAACAACAGGAAAGACCAAGCGCTGCGGCTTGAATGCCTGGAAAGGACCCATCTCCCTACACATCTTACAGCAGCAAGAGGTCACCATTTAAATGCTTTTTCCAAGAAGCCATTCAAAAAGCTAGGCTTTCGGAGGGGAAACCAAGGACGTGTGCTGCTGTGTTTGGCAGGGGCATTTGTTGCCAAGAATAAAAACAGTTTTGAAGAAATGTCTGGGAAGACATCCCTGACCCCTCCTGCTCCTTCCTAAACTGAAATGTACGAAAACTGAAAATAATACTTTTATGGGAAAAAGTCTCCCTTGCCAAAATTCTGGGGTTGACCACACTCTTCCTCATCCCAGCCCAGGGGAAAAATGTGCATTCCCTAAACTAACACTGGCCAGCAGCACTACAGATGGTGTGGGGCACTGATGGCAACTGGGGGGTCAGTCCCAGAAGCCCTCTCCTTGCTGCCAGTTCGCCCCTGGTGTTGGGGAGACACTGAGCATGAAAACTGCTGGGGAGAACATCAGGTCATGGATCATGCCAGGGCTGGGTGCCTCACGCCTGGCTTTGAAATGCCGATGCAGAGGGAGCGCAGGGCAGTGGGCTGCAAGTAGGGATAGCAGGAACCGGCCCTCTGAAAACTCAGCCATGCAGTTCAAAGTAAAATCAGGGTGCTCTTCAAAAACACTCAAATTTGTGTGGTGGTGGTGATTCCTAGAAGAGAGAGCTTCCTTGCAAGACGTGCACTGGTAAATGATTGAATAACAGTGACTCATGTTTTATTATCAGACTTGACGGTAGTGGCGCTTACGCTCGCTTCAGGTTTGTTGACACACATTTCTCCTGACGCCTGCCAATAAGGAAGATGCTGTGAACCAGCACTGCAATGTAAAACTGGTACTGGAAAACGCAGGCGAGGGCTGATCACAGCCTGAACCTCTCAGCACCGGAGCAGCTTTTGGGGACAGAGGGGTTGGTTTTGCTATACCAGCCACTGATGGAAAGTGCTGGTGGATTTCTGCTCAGGGGCGCTGAGAGGCACGGCCCTCACGTGGGTCGTCGGGGCTTTTGGCAGGACTAATCCCTTGGATCCTGCCTGAGACTGATGGCTGGTCCCAGAGTCACACCCCGGAATGTTTAAGTGCTCCCAGTGGGAGGCTGCCTGTGAACGAGACCCCTCCTTGCACCAGCCCTGCTGTATCTGAGACTCCTTCCAACACTGTTTCCTTTGAGGTGGAAGAAGGAAGTGATCTATTTTTGGGGAGCATTCGTGCCAGATGTTCAGTGATGGCAACACTGTCTCTATCACTGCATGCTCGGCTTCCGCACAGGAGCACCGGGCCCTGCCTCCCTGCCCGGGCCGCTGGTGACCCTGCCCCTTCCTCCTGCCCTGCCTGACATCCACCGCGGGCAGCCCTGCTCCCGGAGGAAGGAGTCAGTTCACCTCCCCCAGCTGCTGGGGGCTGGATCTGCGCCCCCCAGGTAGGACAGGAGGGTTGTCCTACTGCCCCACCACCCGCAGGTAATCGGTGCCATTCCCGTGGTGCCAGGGGTGCTCAGGGACACCCCTAATCCCGGGAGAAGCATTTGCCTTCTCCAGACCCACAGCACAGAGGGATAAACCATAATGTTGCTGCCGTCACAGGGTGCAACATTCTCAGGATGTGCTGCTGCCTGGGATCGATGTCCCTGGTCTGCTGGCCTCGACACTCGTCTTTGAGTCCCCTGTTCCTCCTGACGTGGGGTTTTCTTTTCATCTGAATCATTCAGTATGACTTTGCAGCACAATGGGGCTGTGGTTTTTTTCGAAGCCGCCAGCCTGCAGGAAACAGAAGGTCTCTGAATAAAAGGGAGGCTCTTGTTACAACTTCCCTCTTATTTACTGTTCCCAGTAGCAGAGAAGTAAAAAGACAATGAATGAAATGGAGGATTAATCATGCGTAGCACTGAAATATAAACAAGGGGACTGCGCGTCCCAGAGCACTGCTCCGAGCAGTGGCTCGTGCCTGCAGCGTGCAGAAATCTCTCATCACTGAGACCTCCTGGATTCCATGAAAAAAGCCAAAAGGCAGAGGAGGCTCCACTGGTGGTTTTTCAAAGGTAAACTTGCAAACTG
The DNA here is from genome assembly GCA_013397115.1 of Edolisoma coerulescens. NCBI lineage: Eukaryota > Metazoa > Chordata > Aves > Passeriformes > Campephagidae > Edolisoma > Edolisoma coerulescens. The sequence continues at coordinate 191,669 of VWZW01003888.1, read as the reverse complement.
AGTATTTTATGTGGACTTTTCACTGTTCAGTGCTCTCAAAACTTGAGTTCAAGTTGATATCCCCTGTGCTTAATCACTGCTCCGTGACTTTTGCAAAGGAAGCTCCCTATTTTCTTATTTTTCTGCATTAATTTTAAAACAATCAAAGTTCAGGACAACTCCTTTGTCCCCCAGAAGACTTTTAAAAATGCTTCCGAGAGAACCTACTGTGCTGCACAGTGTGTAGCTGTGCTCCAAAAAGGGGGATGTGGTCATTAGCCTTGCTCCCTTTTTCACTTGCTTTTGGGTTGGTATCCAAACACCAAAGGATTGCTAATCATGTTCCTTATTTATTTTTTTAATCAGATATTTACCTGAATTTGATTTCCAGTTATAGATTTTGAGCATTCACACCAGCCTTTGCAAAGGTGTTGAGCTCCTCAGGTTAATTGGTAATAAATTAACCTTGGAGGTTGTTTGTGTGAGGCAGAGTACGTGCATGCAGCTTTGTGAAGGCTTTTAGTGAAGCAAAACGTAGGAAAGAAAAGTGGAAACGGGTGCATAACACAATTCAAATTTCCTGAAATGCCTGTAATAAATAGTTGTTTTGTATCTGAATATCTGCACCTCTCAGGTAAGTACTGTTGATTTTTTTGGCATTGGGATGATGCATTTACTGTGAGGGTCGAGGCAAAGTGGAGTACATAATTGTAAAACTGATAGGGAAGCTGCTCCTCATCCTTATTCAGAAGCTCCACCAAACCTCTTAACTGTTCATTTCACAGTTCTCTTTAGAAAACATACATGAAAAACCTAGTGGAAGTTTATTTGGGCCACCTGCAATAATAAAATTGAAGTGACCCAAGTCTGAAAATACCACCATACGTCTCTAAGTGAGTATAAAAAGCCAGAGCATGGGATATATTTAAGCTAAAACCCAAACCCACCCCATGTGTGTTAACAGAGGACTTGGAGGATTACGTGAATACAAGTCGAGGTGACCAAAGAGGCGGTGCTGCTTAACTAATCCCTGCTGTAACCTTCTGCCCAGCCTCTGCCTGGGGCAGGCACTGGGCAGGCAGGAGCCCTGCCAAAGGCTCCTCCTGGCCTTGTCTCACTGCCCTCCCGGGGGCTTTCCAGCTTGCACTTTGTTTCACTTTCTCTTTCAGCTGTGCAGGGCTGTGCTGGAAGGGTTGCAACATCCTCTATCAATTATTTACACTGCGTGCAGGGAAATCATAACAAAATATGTATTTTCTTTAATATTAGGATTATTTTTTTTTAAATACTACTAAAGCCATGCTGGTGCTGCATTAAACTAGTTGGTGATACTCTTTTAAATGCCCTTACTAAATACCTTTTAAGAGGGGAATTGCATTAACCTCTCAGCTGCAGCTTCCCTGTTTACACACAGCAAAGGCACTGCCAGCCTGAACCTGCCTGGACAGGAGCAGAAGGGTGACCTCTGCGAGTCCCACCACCCTGATCCCCTGGCATCTGCAACCTCCAGGTGACTTGATTTGCCAGTGGTTCCCTGGTGCAGAAGAGGAGGTGGGGAAGAGCTGCCTCGAGTCTTTGGTCATGGTATGTGTCTTTCCCAGATGGGAGCTGCTTTGCTTGCCTTTGGTTTTATCTATTTTAGAGTAATTAATAACAGAGAGCTGAGCAACCCAAATGTAGGTGGTCTTTGAAAATCCGGAGTAAAAATTCTGGGAGGAGTCTGTGTTTTTCGTCCTTCTACCCGCTACAGCAGAGGTTGGAGGATCTCAAGTCCGGATGGGGGTTTGCCACTGTGCCCTGCAGGGTCCCCTCTCTGCAGCCTCCAGGTTTGGCAACTCTGCTGCTTCCCTGGGAAGCCTGTCCCAATGCTTGACAAAATGCTGATAAATGTTTTGCTGATTTTTTTTTTCTCTTTCCCCATAACTTTCTAGTTTCAGCAGAAACTCAATGAATCTTCATGATAAGAAGATTCCCAAAGTTCTTTTTGGGCTTTGCTCACTTTTGGACTTGATTTTGACTACTCCAAGTCGTCACCTGGAATTTTATAAAATTGACATTACACAACAGATTGAAAAAAATAGATTATATATTGTTATGAGGCCTGAGGGTCTGTCCCTGCCAGGGTTCTCCCCGGCTTTAGTCTCTCTGCCAAGACTTCTGGGCGCAGCACCCGTGGCCAGGAGCCTTAAATCTCAACCCTCAAAATTAAGGGGAATTTCTAAAAGGGAAGGTGTGTGCTCCATGTCTCACCCAGCCAGGGTGAGGAGGAGCACAGGGAGAGCGGTGCAGGGGGTGCAGGGTGTTGTCCCCTGACCCAGACCCCTGTGCCTCTCTCCGTCTGTGTCCCCCCGGGTGCTGCAAGTAATAGGAGCTGCACGAGGTGGTGACAAGTCCCCAGCATTCCGGGTATTTGATCCGAGGAAATCTCCAGTGAGCCAGGAAATGTCAAGATTACGTCACATGCATAATCTTTTAAAGCCCTGAAAAGGAGCTTGTTAAAATCTGTGTCTCTGCAGTGTGATTCCAGCTCGTTTCGTTTTTGCTTTGCTCTTCCACTTCACGGGAACAGGCAGGTAAATCCTCCCCCAGATATCATTTTACTCCCTCTGACTTACAGCATTTTTGTTTGCCATGCCCTTGCCACTCACTGGGGTTGGAGGAGCAAGTCCCCACCTTGCTGGGCCCCCAGAGGGAAGATGTTGGGATGGCCATGTGCCACACAGAGCAGCCCATGGCTCCAGCACCTGAAGCCCTTGGCTGAGCACAGGCCCAGGGCTATGGGGATGCAGCTACAGCCCAGCTTGTCTGCACTGGGAAAGAGGAGAGAGGACGTGGGAGTGGAGCTGCCTCCCCGTCCCCTTGTGTGTGCTCATGTTCTGGGTGGGCACCCTGGGCAGCCCAACAGCACTCCAGGTAGGTGCCAAAACTTCATAGAGCAAAACTGCACCTCGTTCTTCCACTGATTCTGCACAACTATTAAGGAGCATCCAGCAGAGTATGTGACCCACACATGTTTAATTTCTTTTACAGTTTCTGTTTTGATATATGCTGGATGTGTTTTTATAAAACAAAGATTTATTGGAACCTGGAATTTTATGACTTTAAGGTTTACTTGAGTCCAGATTGTGAGTTTCTCCTTTTGGAAGAGGAGGAGAAGGTTTAAAAGAGCCCATCTGCCTGTGGCACTTATGAAACCCCAGGCCAAGGATGACACCTTTTCCCTTAACTTCTACTATAATGTCCAACAAAAATTTACCATCAAATATTATGCCTTCCATATGCAATGCCCTGCTGTAGATATAGATCACAGCAATTGTGTTGGGCTTCTTTCTTTCAAGTTTTTATCTGTGCCATAAGGAAGTCAGGACTTGGGGTAGGATCCAAGGAGGAGCAGCAAGAGAGGAAAAACCCAAACCATGTATAATTAATGACAATGTGCCTTCACTTGTGCTCTTGATTTTTCTTGTAAAAGCACAGCAATGCCCTTGCTGCCTGCAAGGCTGAGGAAAGCAGCGTATTTTTAAAACACGGTGCCAGTGTCAGACAGCTCCAAGTGCTCTGGTAGGAAACAAGGAGCATCCAAGGAAGCAGAGCCTGAGCCCAGCTCTTCGGTTACCACGACGTAAGTAAACAAACAAGTTTATCACAAGTAATGAGGGCATTGTGCCAGTTTCAGTTAAAATAATGAAATAAATAAAAAAGAAATCAACCCCAAACCAACAAATCATTACAGCATGAGGAAAGTCCTGAATGAAATTGATTGTTCGTGCCAACACCAGAAATATATCTTGTCATAAACTCGGGCCTCCACATCTGCTTCAGCACCAGCGGATTCTTTATAAACAGCCTCTTTAATTTTATCTAACAGCCTGTTAGCAGACATGCAGTCCAAAAATACATCTCCTTTTCTTCCTCGCACTATCCTGAGCTTGGCAGGGCACCAAACATGAGGTTCAGCTCCTAGTTCAAAAAAGCCCTTCTTTAAGCATTGACTGAGCTTGATTTAATAAAAACTCTGTCCAGCTTCCTCCGGGCAGCCTTAATGGGATGCAGAGCCTGGCGCTTCTCAGGGGCTGCTCCAGACCTGCTGCGTGTTGGCCAGTGAGATTTTTTTGTGGTGAAACAATATTGCTCTGCGGTGGAGTTGGGGAACCAGCTGGTGTTGTCCAGAATGTCTCCCCTGAGGGGTGCAGAGCTTCACTTTCAGCTATGCCACCCTCTGAAAATGGGAGTGAGCAGGCGGCACTCTAAAAACAAAGCAGAGCCACAACATGGGATGTCCTGGTGGCCCTGGTACCCCCAGGGATGCTCCAGTGCTACTGGTACCCAGCCCCCCCTCCCACTGGCCCTGCCTTCCCCAGGGAAGGAGAGAAAAGCATCAAAGCCCCTAAAACGACTTCCAACCCCCAAGTTCCCCTTGGGGGGAGATCTGTCCATTGTGTCCCCAGTGTGGCAAGTGCTTGTAGGTGCTCCTGAAGGAAAGACTGGGCATTCACTGAAATAGAGGGGGTGTTGCACCGGGGCTGGTTGCCAGAGGGTAGCCCCGACACCAGCAGCAGGACAACCACCTTCACACTTTCTGACGCTGGTGTTCCCAAGCACAACACTGCTTTTCTGGCTGCTGATTGCCTGGGAAAGCTGGAAGGGACATTGGCTGACTTTTAATGCCAGGACAAGAGTGGCTGATGTCACCTCAGAAGATGAAACACATCCCTGCTGTGAGGACTGCACCAAATTGCAGGCCCAAATTTCCCAAGAAATTAGTGTGAGAAACACCGCACAACGTCACATTCACTGCAACACAGGAACTCATTAGCTGGATAGTTGAAAATGTTAATAATTATCCCATTTGACAAACCAAGGTATGGATTTCAACCCTCAAAGTTTGCTGTGCTAAAGAAATATTAATGGCCTGGCATATCATGATGTCCAGGGGAAAAGGATGTTTAATAGTTTCTCCTCATGGCTTAGTTGTTTATTTAAATTACTTGGAAACTAAACCAGCAGCAAACATAAACACTGCTGTTGTGAGGTGTGGTTAACAATAAGTAGATTTTATTTAGGATGAAATGGAGTTAAAATAAAGGGAAGGGAAGTTTCTTGAGTGGTCAGTGAGCCAGATCCCGGTGCCAAGACATGGAGGAGGATCAACAGAAATCCTGCAGAGCCCATCCTGTCACTTGGTTGTGCTGACAGGGGCAAATGAGCACTGTGGGTATCGATGAAAGGGAACTACTGCATTTGGCAAAGGATGCTGCAGGCCCGTAGTGATGGAGGAACTCTGTTGGCTGATGTGGGGGATGCTGGTGGCATCCTGGGGTTTTTCATCACCTCCTGGGAGGGATTTTCTGACTGATCCTTGGGGTTGTGCCAGGGAGGCTTGAGAGCCTTGTGCTGCTTGGCTGTCAGTCCTCAGCAGCACTTGGCCCCCACAATAGGGAGAAAACATGGGTTTGCTGAAGTGGTCTTGTGGTCCCTCCAGTCAGGTGCCAAATTTCACTTTACGAAGAGCACAAGCATTCATCCAATGGTACCTTACTGATCTGAACATGGCTGATGCCTTTCAGCTGAATTTCAGCTGAATATTTAAGAGAAATGAATCGAAGGCAGACGATTGAACAGGAGAAGCAGATTTAGCTGCCCAGCTGTGAGCTGCAGTGCCCTAATCCTTCCCTTTATGTGCTACAGCAGGGTGTAATTCAATCCTAAATTATTGAAAATCGTGATGTTTTGTAAATCACGTATCAGAAGGTATTTATTTATACTAGCATCTACTCATTAGCAGTATCAAAATGCTGGCAATACTGTGCACACTCTGCAGGAGTTCCTGTCAGAACTACGTTTCACATCTCCCTAGCATGGGCTCAAATAAAACCCCAGCTGAGGGGTACCCGTAGGTCTTCCTGGCATCTCTTTTTTTATTCAGCTTTGACCCTGGTGGGGTCCAATGGAAAAGACACTTCTGAGTGAAGAGGCCTGGAAGGATATGGTGGGCAGGGGAGCAGGATGTGGGCAAGCACAGGCACCCCTACTCAGGTGGTGGCTCTGCCATCTTTGGAGACTTCCCAAAGCTGGCTTGATGGAGCTCTGGAAAACCCCATCCCTCTCCAAAGTCCTTTCAGCCTTGGTTGCTCCCCCTGGAGCTTGCAGGCAGTGACAGTCTGGCTCCGAGCATTCTGTGCAGGTTGCCCCTAAAAGTTCCTGAAACCTTTCTCCCAGTGAAGGCTGGAGGAGCTGATGCTGCAGTAGGAAGGAGGGTAAGTAGGAGGCTTGAAAAGGTCACACCAAGGCTGCAATTTCCAAATGAGTGTGAAGGAACTGGAGGCCTTTACACCCTCCAACTTAAACACTCAGTCTTGGCTGTTAATGGAGTGCGCTGTAAAACTGCATTTTCTTTACCTATTCAAGGAGAATTAATAACTCCTGTTAATATCCAGGAGAAAACTTTTTGGCTGTGAAGGCTGTTCTTCCCCACAGGAAGGTTGCTGGCAGAAAATGACGGCTTGTGGACAACCTGAGTCAGAGTGGCTGCAACAGCAAAAAAGTGGAGGAAGGGAAATGCAGCCTCAAATGAAACTGAGACAGAAAATAGAGAAATAACCAGTCTGAGGCATCCATAGGTTTCCTGAACTCACTTCTCCCCTTTTCCAGCATTTTGCTGAGCACTATAGCACTATTCAAGCCATTATTACATTAAGAAGTTTTTTGGCTTTTCTGCCTGCAAAAATAGTCATCACTTGTAAATTGAAGGCATCACTCTCTTATCTGGTCTGCAGCCAGAAGGGCTGGAAGCAATAGAAGAAGTGTGAACTTTCTCCTTCATCTCAGAGAACATTAACTTCAAAGCCTAGCCATAAACTTTCAGATGTAATGACTGTTTGTCCAAAAGAGAAACACGTCAGCTTGATCAATGAGTGAAAGGTATAAAACACAGAGGTTACATTTGCTAAACACTTGGGAAAAATATGTGGTTATGCCTGGGTATGTGGAAGGGGGAGTTATTACTGAGTTATTTGGGCAGGCAGGCCCAGGGGGCAGCGTCAGGGCTGTCGTGGGTGGTTGTAGGTCCAGCACCGAGTGGTTTCTGTCCCTGAGGAGGCTGGGCTGCCATGTCAGTGTGCTCCAGCACGCCCTCGGGTGCAGGCCTTCATCACCGAGCGGGGACCTTGTGGCTGTGTTGGCAGCCACACTACTCTGCTTTTCCAATAAACTGTGGGAGCAAACATTTCTCCTTTCTGCTGCTCAAACAAAGCATTCAGGACCACCAGCACTTTTTCCTGTGTCCTTGCTCCAGCTGTGTGAATGCTGACTGGAGAAAAACCCCCCTTGGGTGCACTGCCTTGTCCCCTGAGCATCACTGAGCTCTAGGGCACAGGGTCCAGCAGTGCTAACACAGCCAGGCAGGTGCACTCAGAGATTTCAGTCACCTTTGGTATGATTGCCTACATCCTTCTTCCTCTTTTTTAACATGCTTTCTATTTTTCTGATGAAAATTCGATGGAAACAGAGAGTAAGGATGTCTTTTTGTTTCCATGGCTTGCATATGAGGAATTCAGAGGGAAGAAAATTTATATTATGTGACTTTTGTCCCGAGGATAACCATTGCCCTTCCTGATAACATCCCTTCTCGCCTCACCTGTTAGGGCTTACAGGAGGAGCCTGGACCCCATCCTCTCCCTGGGCAGTGGTGCACGATCCTTGTGCATGACACACGGTGCTCAGGGAAGGCACTTTGTTGTGTTAATCAGCTCTTTGGTGAAAGTGTTTTTAGAAGGAGTAATTGGGAGGACTTGCTGCTGGGCACTGGCTTCTGCTTGCTAGGGCTCCAGGGCTGGGGAATGAGGTCCAGACCTGTGTGATTCCTGTCTGAGGATGGAGAGGAGGAAGTGCCAGAGTATGAAGAGAGATTTTGAAAGGTCTGTAACATCTTCTGCCAACATCTTTTTTGAATCAGCCCTGCATGAAAAAATGAGAGCCCGGAAGAGCCGTGTCATCCTTGAGGACAGCTGGGCTTGCTGGGGGACAGCTCCATTTGGGATGGGAGGCGGAGGGTTGCTGCCACTGCTGGGGGGAAGGAGATGTTGGTGGGGTTGCTGGCTGCTCCACAGACTTTGACAGCACCCTGCTTCAGCTCTGTGCTGTGCTTGCCTGTGCCCTAACTCCTCTGTGAGGTGTCAAAATGCCTCTACAGGGAACCAGAGAGCAAACCTGAGCCCTTCTTGCCCACCACACATTTTTGTGTCCCCAAGTCCCTGTTGGAGTGAATGGAGCTGGTGGGGTGCACCCAGGTTCCTCGCCATACCGGTGCTGTGGGGAGGAGATGGTGGCTCAGCTCTTGAAGTCTATACCTGCCCCTAGATGTGCCCTGGCCTCCAGGAGGTGAGTTACCAAGTGGCCTTCTCCAAGCTGTACCCTCTTGCATTCCAAACAGAGCTCTCCCAGCATTCTGGGGAACAAGCCATTGGGATGGCCATGAAATGCTGGAGCTGGGGGTGTCGGTGGGGGTTGAGATGACATTCTTGAAATGTAAAGAACAACTGCGTGCTGAATCCATCTGGTCTCCCTCCTCCTCATGGCATATCACCTTGGTCCCAGTGGAGACTCCAGGGACAAGGGCAGGTAATAGCAGGTAGAGCTGGGGCAAGAGGAGCAACAGGAGGGCAGCTAAGTAATTTATTTTAAGGAGCAGCTGGCTTTACCCAGGTAAAACCAGTGCAATGACAGCAGGCTCCACATTCAGCAGATCCCCTAGGGTTTTGGGGGAGCAGTGCTCAGCTTCCTCTGCAACACCTCTGTTGGAGGGAGGCAGCCAAATGCTGAGCTCCTTTTCCACTGTGGAGCTGTACCTGTGCTTTTTAGGTGTGTTGTGTATTTAATCTGGTCTTTGCAAAGGGATCCACTATAGCAATCCCTTTTATGTGCCTGGAGTCCCATTTTCTACCTCCACTGCATCATGTCCTGAGCTTCAAAGCACATGGGGGGCTGTGACCTGTTTTATTACACGGTTGTAAAGCAATGGCCCTTCTCTGTTCCTGTATGAATAATAAATAGTAGTTATATTGTTATATTTTTACATGGAGGCCTGCCAGACGCTCTTTTTGAGTATGAGACTCGAGATGTAGTCTGAAAAAAAGGAAGAAGAAAACAAGAATCCTGACAGCTTCGTACCTGGCTGTGCAGCTGTGATGAGAGAGGTGCCCTGCGCATCAAAGGGAACCCGCTCCTGTTCTCCCCAGGTGCTGCGACGCTTCCCCTATTAGAGCAGATATTGGTTATCAGGCAGCAGTGCTATGAACAGCACAAATGTGCACTTTGCTCTCCAGGGGTTGTGGCAGCCAGAAGGATGCCAGATTAGATTTAGGAAAGCACATATGGATGTATTGCCTTCTTCAGCCTCGTACCATTCCTTAAAATCCTTCGTTGCTCTGGAGGAAGACAGAAAGCATGGCTGTGGACAATCACAGCTGTAGAAGCATAATTGCAATTGCTGTCTGGGAGCTGCTCAGTGCTTCTGATAATCCTTGAGACCTGCAGCAAGTCACTACAGGATGAAGGGAGAGCATTTTGGGGCAGGGATACAGCATAGGAACAACTCTGCAGAAGGACTGAAAAAAACCACCTCCAGTTTACATTTCACTGAGGGAAAAGATGCTCTGAGGCAGCACCAGCACAAGTTCTGACTGAAGCCCAGACTTCCTGCTCTGGGATTTCAGGTGTTTGTAAAGTGTCTCTGACACCAAGTCCTATATACCATGTCTTCCCCTAAAAGCTGAGTTGCCACCATAGCTCATCTCTCAACCCAGCCACTGGCCAGAACTACAGCACCAGCCCACCGACAGCAAATCCCACCAGTTCATATGTTCACAGGGCTGTTCAGCTTCTGAGGAGGCAAACGGGAAGGTGACAGGAGTGAAGTCTCATTTCAGTGTTGGGATCAACTGTGCTTCAGCAAAACCTCCCTTTAAGCCCCATACACTGCGTAACAGATGGCACATCTGTTTCTATTTCCAGGGTGATCTCACTAATCACTTTTTAAGAATCCAGCATCCAGGGTTAATCAACACGAGCTGAATTACAGTAAAGGTTCCTACAGCAGTGGAAAAATCCTGTGCAACTCCCTTTCCTCAAGTTATCCTCTTGGATAGTGGGGTTTATCCTCTGTCTGAATTCTGCCCAAATCCTCATGATCCCTGCAAAGCCAAGGCCTCTTTCCAAAGAGCTTCTGCCTCTCTGGGCCTTTGTCTATTTGACAAGGCAGATCTTCCATTAGTTGATTTTCTGTTTGGCAGTCAAACTAAAGGCTAAAAAAGCTTGACACAGGTCAACCCCAAACCCCTCACAGGAATGGAAAGGGAGATTCCCAAGGAGACTTTGTCCTCAGCCACAAGGCCTATGAAGAGAAGCTACCACCCACTAGAATCTACTGCCTACGACACAGCCTCAGAGCACATAGGATGCAAATTCAAAACCCTTCTGTTTCTCATATGGAAAAATATTTTAAAAAATGTTTCCTGGAAGCAGCATCACACCCAGTGTGCCAGGCAGCACCAGAGGCATGCTGAGATGGAGCCCAGTGAGGCAGGACACTGGCTACACCTGGCCGTGCCTACACTGCTCAATGCAAAGGCCAAGGCAGAGTGGCACCCCTGGGCTCACAGGCACTGTGCCTAGAGCTTGCTTCCCAAGGAGAACATTTACCTTGGAAACAGCTACTTGGAGTGATCCAAACCAGAGCCTCAGAGTTAGCAGAGAGTCCAGCAGACAATGAGCACAAATCCAGGGCTGGAGTCCATCTCTTCTTTGCTAGTGATGTAGCTATGCCTGTCAGATGTGCCTACAATGCCAGAAACGGCTCCCCACCTGACTCTGGGTCCTCATCCTTGATTGTTCCTGTGGTGTTGGTCAGCACACACCTATGCTGTCCTCTGGACCGGGACAAGCAGCTCCCTCTGGCCACCAAGCAGCGCTGCTCTGGGCAGGGATACTCCTGGGACAACTTTCACGAGCCACATGAACAAGCTCTGTCTCCCTTCCCTCGTGATGTTCCTCCAGCATGGTCCCACCGGCCTTTCCATCCTCCACCTCTCCTGAACGCTCTCATGCCTCAGTCGAGGGCATGCTACACACCCTATGGAATCCCAACACTGGTGAGTTATAGCATCATCTTCGTTATCCTGGGCATTTTATGCTGGGATAAAAAAATACCAGACTTACAAAAATACTGGTTTGCTCTTAGGTCCATAGGTGCAACACACCTATGCAACACGCCAAGCTAAGCTGCAGTCAGGGGCCAGCCTTTGTGCTGTCAAAGTCAACCTCCTTTTTGTTGGCTGGCCCTGAGCAGCCAATGCTGCTCTGAAACAACTGCTCTCATCCACTACCAACCAGATCCCAGGCCTGCTCTTTGGGGCAGGCAGTTCAGTCCTGCAGATATTCCTGCCCTGTCTGGTACAATAAACAATGTAAATAATTATACCCCAAGCAAGAGGATTAGGAGAGCCCCATTGCAGGCTGTCCCACAGCCCGTGGTTTGGCCACACTCTGAAGATACAGCATGTTGGGTAAATCCTCGCTCCAGCTGAGGTTTCCTTTTGAGATCTGCTTCACAAAAAAAGTAAAAAAAACCCCACAAACCAACAAAGCAAGCCATTTTGACGTTTCTAATTTTTGGGGCTAATTCAGACGAATGATTGCACACCAATTGGCAGATAGCTTTGATCAGCCAAAAACTGCGCATTTCAGTGAGTAAGCTGTTCTTCAGAAATTATTGGCTCTATTTGTACCCCCTTCCCACTGCCACAGGAGAGGGAAGGGATACTGTAGATCCTGCTTCATGTATGATCATCTCTGCTCTGGCTCTAATGTAGCCATAGGATGGTCTCACCCTCTGCCTGCTCTTCTGCTTGGAGACATTAAGGATCTTCAGCAGTTATCACCTTTCACTCTGGGCAGCTTCTTCCTCAGCTGCACCTCTCTCACTGCTGTCAGAATGGCCATGTCAAGACTTGCTTAATTTCTGTATTGAGGATTTTTAGCTACTATCATTGGTGTTTCTATGTCCTCCTTTCAGGTCACAAATCTTTATGATCCCATCAGGTTATGCCATCTGCTGTCTGTTACACTTTGAACACCTTCTTAGGGACAAGGTACACTGACAACGATGCTAATGTTTGTTATCAGGGCATGGCAGGGGGGCTCCACAGGTGGCATACCTGAGAATGGCCCCAAGTCACAGCATCCTAGAATGGCCTGAGTTGGAAGGGACCTTAAAGATCATCTAGTTCCAACCCCCCATCATGGGCATGGATGCTACCCACTAGACCAGGCTGCTCATGGACCTGGGGTGTCCTCTGAGGACAAACCATTTGGCCCTGATTTTTTGCCACCTCCACCATCATAACCACCAGCATCTCCCAGACTCTGCTGGAGCCATTAGAGACAGGTAAAAGGGTGGCTGTGGCACTTATAAGGTGAGCACAGCCAGTGGGGGTGACAGCCACATGTTCGTAGGCATGCATCTTTTAAAGCTGATTTATTTTAGTAGGACTTTGCTGGCAGTGGCAGCCAGCAGACATGGCAGTGTCCAGGCTCTGCTTAGAGACTGACAAGGAAACTCTGGGGCCGGCAGTGGGCTCCTGGAAACCATTGAGGACCACCTGGCTAACCCTGCTTTGGCTGACCTTGCTCAAGTAGAGGACTTGGCCTAGGTGATCTCCAGAGGTGCCTTCCAACCTCACTCTTTCAGTGAGTCTTATTTAAAACTCTGGCATAAAGCACAGATTGGATATTCAGGTGTATATATTCAAGTATTCCATAAATTCTCAACTCAGTACAGGAAATTTCAAGTCCAACAGGCTGTAAGGCCACAGTTTCAGGAGAGTTTTAACAACCTAACAAACCAGGAAAGCATGAAACGTGCCATGCAAGTCAGATGTTTCTATGCAACAACCATATGATCGAAAGTTTCTCAAACAAAACCATTTGCTGTCAGGACAGAGTGGAGCCAAGTCAGTGTGATTCAAGTTTTTAGAGTCAATTTTGTCAAATGTCAGAAGGAGTTGCTTAGTGCCACCCAGTGTTGGCAGCTAGAAAAAGGAAGGTTAAATATGGTTACAACTGGGTGTAGCCCAGTGAAACAGGAAAAAAACCCCAGTTCTTGCTTTCTCTGTCAGGGGTGAGTAATGTCACAGTAGCTGGGCAGCACCAGCATTCAGGGGATAGGTGTCCCAGAGCTGAAATGAAGTTTAGCCACCTTGTTAAAAAAAAACCTTCTTTTTTTAAATTCACTTTTCAAAGCAGGTAATCACTTTGAGATGCAGATGGCCTCTTTTGTCACAAGACTCAGTCCCCTAGTCTGACATCTGTCTAGTGAGAAAGTTGCACTGACTTTTCTGGTTAGATGTTCAGGAATTTAGATGAGACACAGCTATATATAATGTGTCTCTTTCCTAGAATAAATAGAGTACAGCTAAACATGACTCCTTCCCCTTTCCCACCTTTGTCTCAGGTGCTGCATATGACTTGCCTTTTCCTTGAAGCCTTTAAAATTATACAGGATCCCATGTATTTCAGGCATGGAAATACCCTCCCAGTTATGATCTTTGGATGGCTAAGCAATTGCATGTATGCTTTTGTCCTTCCTAGGACTATATAAAATCACAGCACGATTTGGGTTGGGAGGAGCCTTAAAGATCATCCAGTTCCAACTCCCCTGCCATGGAACCACACTGGATTGCTCAGAGCCCCATCCAACCTGGCCTGGAACACTTCCATATAAAGTTGGTTGAGTGTCATGGTCCCATTTAACAGACATGGAAAGTGAGATGCCGAGCAGGCATTCCCATCCTCATAACAGCCCCATCCCAGGAGAGCTGAGGCCTGGCCAAGATGGGATGGAGGAGATCTGGAGCCAAGAACCCAAGCAGGAAAGAGAGGAAGGGGAAAGGAAGGCCCCAAGATACCTCAAACCCACCAGATGTTGGCAAGGTGAGGGCATCCCAGGGTTGTGGCTTCACCTGTTGTGGCCATGGCAGAGAAACCCTCCCTCTACCATTTTGGGCTCCTTCACTCTGCCCTTAAGTATTCTCTCTGCCCAGAGGGAAAAAAAAGACAACAGTGGTTTGAGTGGTTCTCTGCTGGTTCTTTATTTCATCCCTAGAAGATGAGGGCCAAGGACAGACTGACACAGGAGTTTATCTCAGATTGATACAACAAAAAAGCAACAGTGAAGAGTGGCTGCCCTCTGAAATGACCTCACTTCCATGAGCTGCCACACTGGTGATCCATGCTGCTGGGTGTGAGGACAGGCATTTTAACTTTTTTCTCCTACCCATGGAGCCATCTATCTCCCAGTCACACAGCCTATACCTTGGATTTGCGCTTGCTGACAACAAGTCTCCGTTCTCACTTAGATTTCACTGACTGCTGGGAAACAGGCCAGGTAGTGTGGCCACAGGTCATGAGCCAAAAGCTCCTCTTCTGGGGCCGACACACTTGGGGTGGTTTTTTCTTTTCTCACCAGTCCCATGAGGCTCTTGGAGGACCTGGGAGCTGGGCTAGCTCTGCTGGCTTTTGTTGGAAGACCTCCATGATCACTAATTGCATCTGCATGTCTCACTAGGGTCCTACATGTCCTAGGCGCTCTTCACAGCTATGAGAATCTCAGTCTTCCTCCTACAGAGCTCACAGTTTAAAACCCAAGGTGGGAAATCACTAATTCCTGTGATGGCTGCTCAACCTTTGCCTCAGGAATTCACCAAAAAGAGAATTTTCTCTAAGAGGGCCACAGGACACAGTGTGCACGGAAAAAGTTGGTAGAGGAAGGACACCAGACAATTACAGCATTCGTGGGAAAAAAAGTATCTGTGTGTATCCCCTCAGTTAGGAAGGTTTACAAAGTAGCTTCACAATGGGAGGCAGTGCCTGCTCCGGAGGTTTTACAGTCCCAGCAATCAGAATGAAATAGCAGGAAGGGGAAAAGCAGAGGCAGGAGACCTGTGAGTCCCTGCCTTACACGGAGCAACTCTGCTCAGTTTGCAGGTCCAAGGCATTTTAAGCCTATAAATAACCTGGGGACGTTAATGATGCCATTAATCTCCGCTGGCCGCCGTCCCAGCTATTTTCAGTGGCGAGGTTACCTTGCCTCTCCCAGCAGAAGTAGGTCTCGAGGGGAGGGTCAGGCGAGCAGCGGGGACGGATGCCGTGTGCCCGGGGCCACCGCCCTCGGCGGCAGGACACTGCCACCGTCCTTGGCAGCCCACCAGGAGGAGGTGTCCCAAGCGCCAGCCCTCCTGGCTCCCAGCCTGGAGGGAAACACACGAAAACAGACGTCAGATAATCAACGACGGGAAAAAGCAGAGTGCTGCCGGCTGCAGAGGAAGGCGGGTGACTGCTCCTGCCTGCACCCCCTACGGCAGAGATGCCTTCTTCATCTCCTACAAGGAGATACCCCCGATGGAGATCCTCTGCTCCTCTGGAGCTGCTGGGAGCCTGCTCCCCCACCTCTGCCTTTCCAAGGACAGAAAGTGGCAGAGCCTGGAGCTACAAAATAGAGGGAGAGCCTGGGAGGGGCAGACCAGGGCATCCCAGCATACTGGTCTAGGGCAGGGAATGGCTGGGGTGCAGGTCCCTGAAGAGACCAAGGTCCGCCCTGAGACAGCTTCTTGCCTATCACACCAATAGTCTGTGCTTCCCTCACAGGCAGAGGGGGAGAAGAGCTGCCTTTACTTTCCACCCAGGGGGAGCAGGAATGTCATACACTTGGATGGCAAAAGGTGATTTTTCTCCCTCCTGTGAGGAGAGAAGCCTCTGGGCAGTCTCTGCTTGGGAGAGGAGCAGCTCAGCATTTGCCCTCAGTGCTCACAGGGCACCCAGAGCTGGTTTGCCTGTGGGCAGTATAGCCCTGAGGTTCATCTTACAAAGGTACTTCTTACAAACGCTTATCTCATCTTACAAAGTATACCATGCTTTTGCTTATTTTAGTATTTCTGTTACAATATGCCAGAAAAAAAATTATTCCTAACAGTAAATGAAGTTCGCACTCACTGGAAATAGGTGCCTTTGAAAACCACATCTACACTTTGCTTTCCTTTGACCTGCCCCCTCAGATATCCAAGATGGTCAGATACCACCACAGAGGGTTAGAGAAATTAATGTTCCTGTACCACCAGAAAATAACACTGGCCAACTTTTTCTTTTCTCTTCTGCAATGAGCTCAAGATGTTGAGACATTTGCCAAATAATATTAAAAAGAATTGTTCACACTCTGGTCCCAGGTGACATTTGGCTACTGAAGCTATTAGGACTTATTCTCCCAAAGCATTCAGTGGCACAGGACTTCTTCCCAATCTTCTCAGAAAACACACACTGCTTTCTGTTCCTTGTGTTGCTTAGTAGTGTTTCCTGAATTCTTAATATCTATAGTGGTCTGACTGCCAGTTGCTTATAACATGCCATCTAGAAAGAATTACGAAAAATTTGGATGTTTTTCTTATCTTCTTACAACGATATTTTGGGGCCAGAGGCAGCAATTTCTCTGTGGAAGATCCAGCCCACTTGACCTGGCTTGCAGCTCACAAACAACACAACCGGTTCTCTCTCAGGAACTGCTAAGAAATGCATTTCATTTACTTGAGTTTTGCTATTTTGTCTCAACCATATCCAGTGGACAACCTGAAGGCACTACTAATGCTACAGCTTCCCTGCTGCAATTGCTGTCTGGCCTCTTTTACGGATCATGCAGGATATGACCATTTGAAGGTCTCTGGAGGCCTGGGTGGCTTGTGCATGGCAAGGTTTGGCTCTGTCTCCAGCCACTTTGGCAAGCAGAGACACACCGGGATCGCACACTGTGCACTGGCTCTGTGAAGCAGGGCTATGGACTCACATGTCACTAGCAATCTGAGATGCCAACCCCAGTGACAATGGACAGGAAGTTTCTTTCCTACTTTAATGAGTCTAAGCAGTGTTAAGTCATTTTTTTGCAAAGCTTTCACAAAGGCTCCTGTCTGATCCGTACTGCCTGTAACTGGTACTTTGGGGAGCCCATAAGCCCCATTGCTCTCTGGAGACACTGCTCTTCCAAACCTGCTGATGAAGGGCAGCAGGGAACAGGCACCGCAGTGATTCTTTGGCTCCATGGAAGTGTCTGTTGGTCACATCCCCAGCAGCTTTGGCAGACTTGGTGCAGTTGTTATTAACTCCAAATCTCTACTTGTGGACTCTTCTGGGCAGTTGCTAGGATGAGAATTTTCTTTATCAATGGAATTTCATCAGTTGGGTTTGCTTGCCATCCATTAGCTTGTCAAATTCAGAGATACAGCCATCTAAATCTTATTGGTATAAACTGCAGCAACATCACTCTGAGTAGGAAAGTGGGGGGGAAATTATCCCCTCAAAGGTATTCTGTGTCTGGAGGAACTGCATGTCCAATAAGAAACCAGCTTGCAACTGCAATCTTGCACAAGACACACAGAGATACTCCAGTCAGACTTAATATTCTCCTTGACAAAGTGATCAGCTTGTCAAGCAAAGGAAGTCATTGTGGCCAGAGTGGCCATGGAATTCTCTCTATCTGCAGCATCAGTCAAATAAGGATTTAAAATATTACAAGAGAGGAGATCTGAAATGTTAGAGAAGAAAACCTACACATAGAAGTGAAGACAGCAGCATGTGACAGCCAAAAAATGGAAAATAAATGCTAGAAATGTTTCATATTGACCCAAGTAAATAACATCATCAAATGAAGTGGTTTAGGCTTGTTTCATATGGTAAAGATATAGGCTAGCCTGGTCTCAGGCTAGTAATTTGCTATCCCTAGAACAAACCAAAAGGCATCCGTCTATCTTGGGTATGAAAATGTCCTTGTCGGATGTTAGCTGAGCTCTCTCTGGGCAGGTCACCTACCTCCTCCCAAATTCAGAGGAGACCCATAAAGTACTGCCCCCCAAACATGATGCATAGACCTTCCTTCCCTATGCCTGGAAAATCCTGCTAGAGAAAAACATGACTGCTAGTAGTAGTGACACTGGAAGACATCCCCGCAGTCCCCTGAAGCCTCACCTGCACAGAATCACTCTGTGGGGACAGGGTTACATTAAAAGTACCTTTCCTGGCAATACCAGGTACAACAATTCCTTCTTGCTGACCCTGCTGCTCACCCACCCCAGAGCATGGCTCATGCTGGCGCAGCCCTTCCTGGCACCAGGAGGGAAGTGCCGAGAACCAGCGCCCAGAACGAACCAGTCATAAATAAAATCCAGCAAAAATTTGTTGCTGCTTAGACAAAATCACCAAACAAAGGAAAGACCCAACCCAGCGAATTCCCTGCTTGGCACACCAATGATAAGGTGATGCACTGCAACTCAGAGGTAGGAGGGAGCAGCTAGAACAGGAGTGGGCATTGCTGCCAAAGATTAGCTTCAAACTAAGGCCAGTGTTTCCACATTTCCACAAAGATGGAGAGAAGGATGACAGTGTCTCAGACGGGCAACAGATGGAGTGAGGTGGAGCTGAGCCCTGCACCAAGGCTTGAGTGAACCGTACATGCAGCCCCTGACTGACAGCACTGGTGTCTCCAGGGAGGCCTGAGGACTCACATCAATCTGCACATTTAGGAGAGCAAAAAGTAGTGATTTATCAGATCAGTCACAGAAATGTGAAATTCTGTCTTATTAATGTTGACAGTTAACTCTTATATTTGTCTAAGGAAAATGGTCCTGGTGCCTTTCCTCCGGGATACTCAGGTATGCAGCTGTGGAAGCCCATTGTTGCCTTCTGTAGGACCAGGACAATGCTGTGCTGGCAGGCAAGAAAATAGCATGGCTCCTCTGGACCTAAGTGAGTGCTGAGCAGGACACAAGAACACTGGTAATGACCCCAGCTACATAAACGTGGTACTCCATCGTGCCGCTGAAGCAGCAGAGCCTCCTGCTGCTGCTGCTCTGAGCGGGCTGCGTTCACTGGTTTGGGTTTCTCAGAGTCCTGGAGGAGATGTTAGATGGTTGTGAGATTCAGTCTCTAATTAGGTCCCTGTAGTGGTGAGATTGCTTCCTTTATAATCACTCAGTGGGAACTGGTACTTTATCCTCTGTACTCAAATTTTTATGTCTTTCACCCTCATTTTCTCTCCAATGCCCAAAGTCTCCAGTCCACTGGATGACAGCTGCAAAAGCCTCTGACATTCACTTTAAGGATGATTCTTTTCAGCTGCTTCACATTTCCTTCTGACAAGCTCTTCCAGTGATATTTACTGCAACTAATGAATTAACTCACAGCTGGACCACTTGCTAGCCTTTTCAATCCAGAGCTGTTTTAAATCTTGATTAGCTGCTGTGATTTGTAAATCTCATAGAACTCCTAAGTCCAAGCTGTCCTGTCTCACACTGTGATCAGGAGACAGTTCCCAGTCATGCAGAGCAGCAGTACACAGGCATTAGGCATTCAGGGGGACTCTACCTCTGCAGCAGGTCGCAAAACAGTGTATTATCCACAGGAAGTGGTTCAATTCACAAGGAAAGTTATTTGGATAGTGTGTTGGTTTTGCATGGCCTGGTTTTGGTAGCAGGGAGGCCACAGAGGGGGCTTCTGTGAGAAGCTGCTGGAAGCTTCCACCATGTCCAGAAGAGTGAATCCCTGATGGCTCTGAAGATGGACATGCTGCTGGCCAAGGCTGGGCCAATCAGAGAAGATGGTAACGCCTCTGTGATAACATATTTAAGAAGAAAATCAAAACAAAGTGTGCGCGCAGAGTTAATTCCAGCTAGAGAAGAGGAGGAGGTGAGAACATATGAGGGAAAACAACATGGCAACACCAAGGTCAGTGAAGAAGGAGGGGGAGGCGCCAGAGCTGAGATTCCCCTGCAGGCCGTGGTGAAGACCATGGTGAATCAGGTTGTCCCCCTGCAGCCCAGGGGTCCACAGGGGATGCAGAGATCCACCCGCAGCCCGTGGGGGAGGTGCTCGTGACGGGGCAGGTGGATGCCTGGAGGAGGCTGTGCTCCAGTGGAAGACCCAGTGGAGAGAGAGGGCCCTTGCTTCCAGACTGGAGCAGCCTGTCCTTGGAAGACTGCACCCCGTGGAAAGAGAGCCACGGCACAGTAGTTTTGGGAGGACTGTGTGCCCATGGGAGGGACTCACTGCAGCAGTTTTGGGAGGACTGCTGCTCATGAGATTTGGATCCATGCTGGAGAAGTTCACGGAGAACTGTCTCCCATGGGAGGGACCCCATGGCCTCACAGGGGAAGGACTCCTCTCCCGGAGCAATGGAAGAGAATCTTGGTGATGAACTGACCAAAACCCCCACACCCTGTCTCCTTGAGCTGTCAGTGGGAAGGAGGGAGGGGGAAAAAGGTGTTTTTAAGGGCTTCTTTTACTCCTCATTACCCTCCTCTGATTTTGTTAGTAATAAATTCACTTTGTACTTCTAAGTTGAGCCTGTTTTGCCCTTGGAATGTTTTCTCCCGGTCCTTATCTCTACTCATGAAGCCTTCATTAAATTTTTTTCTTCTCTGCCCAGCTGTGGCAGGGGAGGGTGAGTGAGTGGCTTTTGTGGGTGCCTGGCATTTGGCCAGGGTCAAACCACAACAGCTTTTGGTGGAGAATGCAGGCAGTCACGAGGATTTTGAGATAAGGATATTAATTGGGAGAAATATTGGGCAAAATAAGTATTAAACCATGTTATCAAGTAGAATGATAGTGGGGAATTTGCATCGTAATTGTAGTGAAGGGTCTAGGGATGGATTTTGTGTAGTTCGTCCATTTTTGTTCTGTATCGTGATGATATTATTTTTGGGTCTGGTGTGGGGAATTTTTTTCTTTTCTTTCTGTTTAGTTTAGTTGGTTTTGTTGTTCTAAGTGAAGATTGTATGTTGAATGTGGATGATTTTTTTAATGCAGACTTCCACAGTTGTTGCCAATCCTTATATAAGCTGTCTGATACTGTTAATAATATTAGCAAATACCGTTGTTATGCTATGGAATTCATGGAATTTGTCATCATCCTGGTACAAGAGAAAATGACCTTTAGGTGAGGAGCTATTAAAATCTGCCCTGAGGCACCCAGTTCCTGGGTGGAAAGGTGTATGGGGGGATTTGGGCAGGTTCCTAGGGCAGTTATCACCTCCCATTGCCTGGGACTTTACTCCTGAAGGGGTAAACAGCCCTAACAAACTGGCCCATCGACTGATGGAAAGGTGTCTTGTTTACCCCCAGGAATGCGAGCAGCTTCTTGCCCTGTACTGGGGGCTGGCCTGGGCCTACTGAGCTTCTGTTCAATTCTCTCAGAGGACTGTAGCTGAGGCAGGAACCCAAACTGTGTTTGAGGACACTATGGCTGAGACAGGGACAACAAACCACAACAACTATGGCTGAGATAGCGACCCAAACCACAGCAACCACAGTAATTGCCCCAATAGTGAAAACAAAAAAATGGACAAGGCAAGGTGCAGGCCCATACTACCGATCAGTAAGGGATGGGAGTAGGCAAGACCCTGGGAGGGCACACAACCAGGCCAGCTGGCCCAAATTAGCCAAAGGGATATTCCATACCATATGACATCAGCTCAGATATATAAAGCTAAGGAAGGGAGAGTGGAGGAAGGGGGGCATTTGTGATTCTTCAGTGTTTGCCTCCCGGAGGAAACATTACGCGTGCTGGAGCCCCGCTTCCCAGGAAGCGTCCGAACATCGCTGCTGATGGGAAGCAGAGATTGATTCTTCCCTTCGCTTATGCGTGCACAGACTCCGGCTTATTTCTTTCCTTTCACTGTAGTAAAACTGCCTTATCTCACCCGCTGGTTGTTCTCCATCTCATTCTCTCCCCTGGCCCATTGGCAAAGGGAGTGATAGAGCAGCTTACTGGGCACCTGGCACTCAGCCAAGCTCAACCTGCTACAGATAGCTGGAAAAGAAATTGTCTTACTATTTTAAGCTTGTGTGAAAAAATATGCAATGCAATACATACTACATTTCACAAGCATCTTGCACAAGTGATATTACATAAATGCACCTTTCTCCACTTTATTTTCCAGATCCTCTTTTCTGTTTCTTGCTTCTGAGCACATCCTCAGCAATGAACAACAGCCCAGCCTTTCAAATTAGG
The DNA here is from genome assembly GCA_013397115.1 of Edolisoma coerulescens. Lineage (NCBI taxonomy): Eukaryota > Metazoa > Chordata > Aves > Passeriformes > Campephagidae > Edolisoma > Edolisoma coerulescens. The sequence continues at coordinate 169,591 of VWZW01003888.1, read as the reverse complement.
ATCCTTATTTGAATTCTTACACACTATTAGTCTGATTTGTATAGATTCTGCCCTCTCAAGTCCCAAGACACTTACAGGGTCAGCAGGTGTTCGGCTGTCAGGTCATTTGTATTTTGGCAACTAACTGTGCATTTAGGCATCTGATTTTCAGTGATTTGAATTCCAGCTCTAAAATTCTGGCCTGGAGGTAAGCAGCAAACTGGAATTTGCAGCCCAGAGCCTGGGAATACACTAGTCACGTAGTTGCCTAAGTTCAGGCTGAAAAGTCAAGGCACAATGGAGGCTTTTCACTTACAGCAAAACAGGAAGTTATTAATATCAGAACCCGAACTGACTTGAGAGTCAGACAATATCAAACAGAAGGTGTCTCCCCTTTTTCCTGTTTATCTCTTGCTAGCTCAGAAGACAGGGGAGATAAAGAGGCAAAGAGTTTCATAATTTGGTGCTACAAGGCAGTGAAATTGAACCGGCAGGCTGTACATCATTACACAAAGTACACGGCATCACTTTCCTCAAGTCTTTAAAGCTTTTGCTGTACTTTTAAACAAACAAGGAAGCTATTTTGAAATGATGGGGTGGAACATGACAAAATAATGCACTGCAATGGCATGCAGGAGTTTAGACAAAGTGAGCAATAAATGAAACAACAGGAGAGGGTAATAGGCTGCCTCAGAACAATTATCTTAGGAAAACACTGGAACCAAAGAACTTTCTCTTGAGAAAGTGTCATTCGATTTTTAAATAACACAGGTCATTAGGACTACAGTTCCATGTCATGTCTGCATGATGGTTTATCAAAGCAAGATCAAATTACTGGCAGGGTCCTGGGAGGAAGCTCCAGGGTAAAGGAAGAATACTGTACACAGTGGCTTACCACCACACAGTGCAGAAATGAGCAAAACTTGCTGGACTCATGGCCCAGCCTCATCACATAAGCACAGCACACACCAGACCACATTCAGCTCTCTGTTTTCACTGCTGCCTACACAGTATTTTCTTTCAAACAAGGACAATTTTAAAAATCGCCCTTTCTAAAAGGGAACTGGACACAGTCCCTCCTTGAAAGACAAGATTGAGTAGGAAACCCTGCACTGAGAACAGCTAGCAAAAATAGAGTGCCAACCTGTTGGGATGTAGGGTCATTGGCTGTCTGAGCTCTTCTGTGTTTTGTCAGCCACTGTGGAGGTAACAGGTCCAGGGAGCTGCCTCCCTGGCCTCCATGTTTGCAGGGAATTTATCAAAAGACTCATAGTGGGCACAGAAAAACTGGCACTGAGCAGGCAAAAGGCAAACCCCAAAAATATTTATTTGTTTTGATTTATGATTGGGCAGGTCACACTTCCTTGTGTAACTTGGCTGTTCCCTAAAAAACAAAACACAAAACACTGTAAGTAGGTGTCAGCTCCCTGGGAAAGGTTTTCTTTTGGAGAAGGAGGAGATTTCATGTGAGGACTCATTCACTGGGTGCTTTCACTCTTTCAGTTATCTAGAGGTTTGGGCCTCTTTCTTTTTTTCCCATCTTATATTGCTGAGCCACTCACAGCCACATGAAGTAAATTCCTAGAAGGAGATCACTCCCACAGAGCCTTACACCTCTCACTTTACACTAGAAAAACACTGTTTGTACCTGCAGAAGATTAAAAAAAAAAAAAGGTGTATCTTGTTTTCTGTCCTTGATGAGGTTTCAGCTACAAACACAAGGCAAGAATCACACTTTCTTTCCACTGAGGTTGAAGATGTCAGAAAAAACCGTCACAAATTTCATTGCTGCTTAAAGGAGATCTGTTGTACATGACTTGCAGGAATCACTACCTCTGACAAGATTTGTTAACTACAGTACTGATGTACACAGTGTAATCCCCAGGGGAAGGCCCAGAAGTCAGCTGTCCCCCCAAAATGGCCTCTTTTTTCCACTCAGGCCACTTTAGGGGTGCTGGGTAAAGAGGGGTACAGCAAGCAGCTTCCACGCTCCCAGCTACATGCTTTTGTGATCCCCTGAGCTCATGGATGAGGAGAAGGAGGGAGGGAGGAAGAACAGTATCAGATGTAATGGAACTAGGCAAGACAAAAGAGTGGTTACTAGCAAAAGAAAAAGAATTCTATAAATAAAGATATGAATAGTTTTCATGTTTAAGCAAGAAATGTGAGAGGTATGAAATGAAGCAGAATTAAGAGAAAGCATTCTGCAGAGTGGATTAGAGAGATTTACAGCACGATATCAGTTCCCTGTGCAGCTCAAGTCAAACATTGCTTTGCATTTGAAAGTCAGCTACACCGAATGCTCTGAAGGATCCCCTTTGCTGTCCATTGCCTACGGTAAAAAGATAATGCAGATCAAACCACTTCAGTGCCTGATGTGACTCTCTCTCCTACTGTAACTGAATTCCTCACAGGTATTAATTTCATACATCTCAGGGGTATGGAATTATGTTCTTCCTTGGAGAATGAGGGGCAAAAGGCAGAAGGATGGGAGCAGCTTACACAAGGGAGTCACTGGCAAGGTAGAAACCTGGATGTAAATCACCCAAGTTCCAAGCTAGCATCTGAACTTCCAGACATACCCTCTTCTCCTTCAAAATGTGAGAAGAGAAGAAATAAAACCAAAACCATACTGCAGTTGTTTGAGTCATTTGAGAGTCCTGGTGCAACCTCCCACACAGCAATCACCACACAATCTTGGCTGCTTTCACCATTGCCATCTTACCTTTCCCTCTCAGGCTTTCTGTTGTGTTCTGACGTAAACTGGGAGCTGCCTGAGGCAGAAGCTGTTTAAGCTTCCCCATTATTTTGCATGTAGCATGAAGTATCATGGGGTATCTCACAGGTTATGACTCTGAATTGAGTTTTTGAGAGAGAGTCAAATTACTTAATGTCACTTGGGTCTGCCTTCTGAAGCTTTTCCACACCTAGGAGCAGCTGGCAGAAGCAGTGGAAGTGAGCAAGAGCCATCTGTGCACATGGCTCAGGTTTTATTATTTCTGCTCACTCTCAGATTTTTGGTATCAGGGAAATTATTTAGGCTGCAGGAGATAGCTCTTGAGGGTAACAAGGATCTGGCTAGTGAGTCTGTCTTTAGGCTAGGCAAACCTAAAAGATGTGCATGCAGCAGAAGCTTCTTTGTAGGAATGAGGCCCTGCAATTTTTTTTATGCATACTGATGTCTGAAGTATTGCTGTGAAGGATTTATGCAATAGATATGTAACTATGTGTTCCTGTTCCACTGCTAACTGTTCCTATGTGTCTCCTCTCTCACTGCCCTTCAAGGCTTTGCTCTGAATATAGTGATGCATACTGTTCCTGAGGAGTCTTGGGAGAGAATGTAGAGGGCATAGATTTTCTTCAAAGCAGATCTTCAAACATCTGTTTGTACTTACAGCACGAATATTCAGCACACTGCAGCACATACCTGCCTGTAGCTTCAAGGCAAACGCAAATGCTAAGAGGTATTAAACACTCATAAACATAAACAAGATAGCCTGGAGCAGCTTATCAGTTAGGTGGTAATGGGTGGGGAAAGGCTCATTGTATATTTAAGGCCCAGGCATTTTCCCACTGATTTTTGCCATGTTAGTAATGGGCCAGGGAGAGGAAAACTCCCACGTGTTTTAGCCAGGAAATACTGCTCAGGTCAGTCCTGACTCTCTCCTGCTGTGGTTCCTGCTTGCTGCTGCACCACGGTGCAAGGGCAGTCTCTGGCCAGACACCCTCTAAGTCAGGAAAGACAACTGCTCATGCCACCTCCACTCCTGACAGCTGGGCCACCACGACGGCGCGTTATCCCTGTAGCAGAACAGAGGTTACACTGAAGGATAAGGGACTTCCTCGGCAGCAGAGCCTTGCTAGCTGGCCATACAGGAGCATCAGGGGAAGGCTCTGGCCCCAGACTGGTTGGTTGGAAAACAAATGAGCAGATGAAGACACTGTCACCTGCTGTTGCTTGACACCACTCTGCCACAACAGGGTGGAGCGGCACTGAGACACAGGAACACTTTTACCATTACCTGAGAGATAGGTATCATGATTAATCTGATAGAAGTTGGTGGTGTTTCAGTCCCCTCCACACCTTCTAGGTGAATGAGAAGAAAATTTGGCTGGCTTGAAGTCCCTATATAATTTTATATTAGCATCAGATGACTGCCAGTTCTGGTGTAAAGCAGGGGACAGATACGTGAGGCAGGATCTGTTAGGACTTGAGGCACAGAAGCAGAGCTGTTCTAGGTGGGCATAAACCATTATGGACAACATCTCAGTATCTCTAGTTCACAGTCTTCTGTTTAGTCTAATCCCACCTCCTTGGAGATTTCAACTCAAATGCCATTTGGAGCAGCTCTGCCCTGGACATATATTGTCTTCTGCCAACTCCACTGCAGGGACTGTAATCTTTGCCAGCAGAGCAGTAAAAGCAGCTGGGTGGGTCACCTCTTCAGTCACCTCACCATCATTTGTTAGAGCTCATTTGTCAGAGCCCTAAATCACAACACAAACACTAGAAATCAGCCCAAAATGGATATGGCTAGACCACAAGACCTGAAAATTCTCTAAAAACGTGCAGTCTAGTTCAATAAATAGTGCCTTCCCCAGGACAGATAATTTGGGTTCTCCAAGCAAAACAGTGTCAACAAGAAAAGCATTTTACACCAATATTTTTGGCAGTCTAGCAACATCCCTGTATATTACACGGTACTTACTACAAGGGCAGAAGCTTCCAATGTAGATCCACATTCACTTTTGCATTTCTGGAGGTGAAGAAGGGTTTTCAGTCATGTTGAGCTAATGCAACTGAGCCAACAGGAATTAAATCTATGCCCTTTCCTGCCTGTTGAGACATGGTGAAAGAAAGCAGCTACCTTAAATCAAAGGGTCCAGATTCAGGGAGGTGCTCCAGCTAGAAATCAGAAGGCAGTTTACAGATAGTTTGATAGCTTGAGCTTTTATCATTCCACAGGGCCCCAAGATCAGTTGGTGAGGGCTGGGTAAGTTTCCTCATATGGTATTTGAAGGCAAATACAATCTACATTTGCTTCCCACAGGCAAGCCCAGGCAGCTACAGCGTGTTATAAAAAGAGGAGATTAAATGCAAGTTTTGTAGCACTACCGTATGAAAAGATACAATCGGTTCTATCATTAGGAGCTTAGGAGTTAGGATTCTAAATCTGATGTAGGCACCTTTGAAGCACCAGTTTTGTCAAGAATATCCCATGCTTTGTCCTATCTTGAAAACTGAATTGTTTAGCTATTAAAAGAGATTAATGTAATCTCTGTGTCTATGAAATTGGATTTTGAAACTGTTTGCTTACTGTACTATCTCCAGTGCAGTGAATGAGACCTCTGCTGCTTTTCACATTGCCATAATTACAGGTCACACCTTGTTTGAGCCCAGCGTGTGCTGGCATTGCCAGCGGGACAAAGTGCCTGGCAGGCTGCAGGAGGAGGCACGTAGCTGGCAGGGAGAGGGAAGCCTCTGCTCCACAGAGGCCACTGGTGACATACCGTGTTGCTTTGGACCCTTCAGTGTGAGCAGGCCCAGTTAGATGGGTACTGAGATGGCTGGGGCAGAGCGTACGAGCTAGGAGCAGAGGCTGAGGGAGCTGGGTGGGTTTAGTCCAGAGAAAGGGAGAGGGAGGGCTGATCCAACAGCATGCTATTGCAAATCACACCTCCCTCAGGGGGAGACTGACAGACCCAAATCCATCCTGCAAGCGACAGATGGACAAATGAGGGGCAACAAACCCAGGCTGGAGCTCAGGAGAAGAGAATGGACATTAGGGGAAAACATGCCCAGAGAGGGAGACTCTGCATTCTCCATCCTTGGAGGCTTTCAAGACTTGGCTAGACAATGCCAAAGCTGACTTGATGTAGTGTGATAGTCCTGTGCTAAGCAGGAGCCTGGATGACCTTGGGCCTTCAGAGGACTCTTCCAAACCAACATTTCTGTGTTTCTGTTCTGTTCTTTTCCTAGTGAAGGAAATGAACACTCTTCAGCTCCATGGATATGTGTTTTTTTATGCTAAGGAGCTGGTCCTGCAGTCTTCCTTCCAAGAAGCTAACAGTAAAGGTTAAGAAATCCTAGCCCCTCTCCAGCCCTCCTTTTTCCACAGGCAGCAGTGTGTTGTGCCCACATCCAGTCTCCACTTTGCTGCAGAAATATGGCTTGTGGTGCTGTGCACATGGTCTAGCCATGAGTGTTGACAGTCCAGTTGCTTCACTCAGAAATAAATGGTAGAAGAAGAGCTATCCCAGGGCAGGCGGCAATTGCTGCTGGGATTTCTGCTTGTCATCAAATAACCCAGACCATGTCTCCTTGCAGCAGGTTCTGTTCACTTGAGGATCCTGGCATAGTTACTTTATTGCTGCTTCCACCCATGCACACCACAGACACTTCAGCAGGCTCCTTTTCTGCTAAGAGAGGGATCACGAAGCATCCTCTGGCCGCTTGAAGCAATTTCTCTCTCTACACAGAGATCTGCAACTCCATGCCTCAATCTTTGCAATGTTTGCTAGCCCTTTGCATCCTCTGGATGTCCTCTGCCAAGTTCCCCTCTCTTAGGAAAAGTGGATCTATTTGCTGAGTTTTTATTTACTCATCATGGCAGACAACCTTCTGACAAGCCATCGCTCTGCACTGCTGCAGCCCTTCCATACTGTCCTGCATGGGTAGTGGGTAAAAATAAAAACACAAGGTTTAAAAATGGTCATTCTTTCCTTTTCGCAGCAGATGAAAATCTAACTTGCTTTCTCCTTCCCAGAAGTAATCTTGACTGCAGTGGCTTGAGAAGCACCCTGGCAGTAGCAAGGTTCTTGTTAATGACTGATTGCTGCAGGGCAGGGGATGATTTGGTGCTCTGATACAGGGAGAAGGGCAGAAGAGAAAGAAGTCAAATGAGCAGGTGCCTGTAGTTGTTATGCTTCTCCTGATGTATCTGACAGAGACTGCAGAAATGGCTGGGTGACTAATGGAAGCGCTTGTGTAATATGGGGAGCCCCACACCCCAAAACACCACAGGCACAGACCAGCAACAGGCTATCCAACACTGGTGGAAGGGACAAAGAACCAGCATCTGTGTCCTCTGCTCTCAGACAGAAAAATAATCTTTTGCCTTCCTCTTTCTTTTGGACTTTGTAAACAGTTTTAGAGACTGTTTACATACAACTTGTTTTGTCCAGTTGGATACATCTGGGTTACTTGTTCTGTCTGTTCTCTTCAGTTTTAAGCACCTCCTCACTAATTGCTGTTTCTTTGACCAAGCTTTACTTTTGCCTTCTGAATTCCATAATGAATCAACAGCACACACATACACAGCCCCAATACCACCCTCAATGCCTCCCAGGGCTCTGAGATGCCCTCAAAGCCTGATCCAAACCTCAAAGTGAAGACATGGCACAAAAGTGCTGCCTCAGGGCTTCTCTCCACCCACTAGTGTTCTGGCAGCCAAGTGCCTGTGCTAGCCTTTTCACCCCAAACTGTATTCAGCCCACAGTGACTTGCTCCCAGCAGCTCCATTAGTTCTCCTCACCTGGCAGACAGCAGCCGTGCAACCTCTGCTCACTGTGCCAGGTACAGACAGGGCCAGACATTCTGGGGAGCTCCACAGCAGCAGTATATGGTGGCTATGATGAACCTAATTAAAACAGATTGAACAGAGACAGAAGCAAAGGCAAAGATGGCATCACGGAAAGCTGACACAGAGCAGTTACGGCTCCCTCAGAGCTGCACTAGCACCAAACACTGCACCTCACTGAAATGTGCTGCCATTAGAAAGACCACCTGCCTGTACCACATTTTCAAGTTTCAGGGAGACTGGCACAAGGTCTGGGGAGAGCTGCTACATGTGTGGGGCTGTTTGCATGCTCTGGAGCTGAAGGAGTACCCGGTAAGTGCTGGGAACTGACAACATTTTATATGTACACACAGCTTTACACGGTCTTATGGGTATCTGAACATTTGCTACAGCTTAAAAGACAACCCAGTTCTGACCAACCTACAGCGAGGATCTTGGGTATTGATTTTAAAGGCACATGGATAGGCTGGAACACAATCACAGAATCACAGAATCATTTATGTTGGAAAAGAGTTATAACAGCATTGAGTCCAACTATTAACCCAGCAGTTCCAAGTGCACCACTAAACTATGTCCCTCAGTGCCACAGCTACTTGTCTTTGAAATACCTCCAGGGATGGTGACTCCACCACTTCCCTAGGCAGCCTGTTCCAGTGCTTGACAATCCCTTTGGTGAACAAATTTTTCCAAGGATTCAGTGCAAAGATCCTTTTCCCCCTCTCAGACAGGTGTGCCCCATCTGTCACCAGCAGCCCTGCTGTCATGTAAACTGACGCATAATCAAAATCCCCCAAATGTTGCGGTTGACACCAGGCTCAGAGCCAGGTATTGATATGTTGTCTCTTCCTGTTTCTTTCCTTATCATGCCCTGCAACTGGCAGGATAAGGGAGAANAGTGCTTGACAATCCCTTTGGTGAACAAATTTTTCCAAGTATTCAGTGCAAAGATCCTTTTCCCCCTCTCAGACAGGTGTGCCCCATCTGTCACCAGCAGCCCTGCTGTCATGTAAACTGACGCATAATCAAAATCCCCCAAATGTTGCGGTTGACACCAGGCTCAGAGCCAGGTATTGATATGTTGTCTCTTCCTGTTTCTTTCCTTATCATGCCCTGCAACTGGCAGGATAAGGGAGAACACTGCCTGTGGTCCTGATCCCTTAACCAGTTGTCCCAAAGCCCTGAAGTGTCTCCTGATTGCCCTTGGACTTCCTGGTGCAACTTCATTGCTGCCTACCTGAAAATCAGTAGTGGAGAGTAATCTGAGGGCTGTGTGCGGGTAAGAAGCTTTCTCTTCACATCTTTAACCCATGCCCGAGAGAGGAAGCAGACTTCCCTCAGAAGTGTTCCAGCCAGCATACTGGGCCTTCTGCTCCCTTCAGACAGGAGTCTCCCATGGCAATGATCTGTCTCATTTTCTTCATGGAAGCAGTTTTGACACAGGCCAACTTAACCTTGGTGACAGCCCCATGCAAGATGAGCCACTGTCATCATTGCTCAGTTCTGCCAGCAGAGCCTTGTACCCATACCTGCTCCTAGCTCTACATGATCCTGCCTATATCCATCCATTTTTTCTTGCAGTCAATTGCTTTGGAGCATGTATGTCTTGTTCCTTGCTGAGAGTCCAATGCAGCATGATCCTGGTTACGAGCACTTGCTCTCAGGGACTGTAACATTAACAAAATGCCTGGTTATATTATTAATAAAAGCTGTCCACATATCTATAGAATTACTAGTTAATACTGCTGTCTGTTTGCCTAGTGTAGCATAGCTAGGTTATAAAGACAGATTTGTATTGATAAGGCTTCCAGACCAAAGAGTTAGATCATATTTGCCATCAGCAATGTGTTGTTGAGAGTATAAACTGAAAACTCAGTAGTCACCAACCAAAAACATTGCCTGAGCACCAGAAAACATGGAAAAGTTCTTGACTCTGGCCCAGTAGGGCTGCCACTTAGATATTTTTGAAATTTAATTAAGCAAATGTCATCATTCCTAACACAAACCATCTTGTGGTGAGCATGCTTTTGAGTGCTCAAAGCAAAGCAGAAAGGAGCACTGGAACCCTGAGGAGTTAGGAATTATTCCCATATTAGGTACTATTTCCACAATGAAATGCATTCTCAGTTCATCCATTTTCATTACGCAAATTTATTGTATTTATGTACTAGGGATGCATGTTTAGATTAAAACTTCTTTTTTGTAGGTGCTACATGAACAAGTCATGAAACAGTCCCTGTTCCTGCAGACTCAAATGCAGTGCCACAGTGACCTGGAAGCAGAGGATAAAGGACATTGCCAATGGGGAGAATGTGCAAATTGATGTGTCCAGAAAAAACCCACATTCTTCGGAGCAGGAAAAATTTGCTTTTCAGGAGAAAATTGTACAGTGTGAAAGTGCACATGAGCTATGCAGACATCTCATTTGTATTTAAGGATGGGTGTAGTGCTTATGAAATGAGACAAATAAAAAGCCTGAGAAATTTCAGTCCTCTCCATCTAGAGAACAAATATATCAGGTTGTTCCACAGTGACCTGCCAAGCCTAAATTTTAAAGGATCTGGGAAGAAGAGGACAGTTCAGGCTCTGTACCCATTGCAGCTTGCTCTCTGTGTTCCCACTTCCGTCAACAGCAGGATGTTCACCACTGCTATCTCCCCATTCTTGGAAAAACAGGCTAAGAGGACTAATACTTGCAGACTTCAGATATGACAATAAATCCACCCACCATCTGCAGTGATTTATAACAGCAACTTGCACTTTCCAAAGAGATTTTGGCATGGAGGAGCCTGAATGTAATTGTTAATGGTGGAAGTCTCATGTTAATGAGTCTGTTTTGAAAAAAGGGCTCAACCATGTAGCTAGAAAGCCAGGAAGGACATCAGGATATACCTCCACTGCACCAAGTGAAGGTGGTCTGCAGAGCCCAAGGTGCCCCCAGGGCTACAATCAGCATAGCCAGGTTGGTGAAAGCCTAGCTGAACAAGCTTTGCTGTTTTCCTGCCATGTAACCCAGTGCTAATGCAGATATACCCCCCCTCCTACCCTCACAGCACCCCTGCATGGCACTGCACAGCAGCACATGGTGGAACCAGCTGGAAACAGCTGCTGTGGGTGTGGTGTGGACACATCTGCAAGTGCTCACATCCCCCATCTATGCTGGGACCTTGGTCACTCCTCACTTCTCAGAGATGGCCTCAGGATCTGTTTCTTAGGAGCTGGTAGGACCCAAAGGGGCAGGTGGGACACCCAAAATAGCTTTAAATTCAGTGGTGGGGTGGAAAGACAGCTGAGAGAATGAGCAGTGGTGAGATCAGATGCTGGAATCGGAAGGTATAGGGAGCAGGTTATTAATGAAGAGGCTTGTTTAAGTGTCTTGGTAATGTGGCAGTGAGAAACCTTGTTATTACTGCTTTCAGCTAAGAGTGCATATACAACATGGTATTGTGAAATCTTGAAATCTTTGTACACAAATACAGTTAGGAGAAGGAAAAAAGGAAAACTTGGCCGTATTTCTGAATACAGTCTCTTCTTCTGAAAAGAATGTCACAGCCAGAACAGGCCTCCTATATTTAACTCTCATGCACATGTCCTCATACCTGGCTTAATAATCATAATGAACTATGAGGGGAAGGTAAATAGTCTTCATTCCACATCTCTGAGGATAATAGTAAGAAGGAAGAGATTTCAAATGTTGGTAATGACTTGTAGAGCAGCACATTGCTTAAAACATTGACTATGAGCCAAGAAATACCCCTCAAGGCTGCAATCAAAACCAGTTTTTGGCTCTGTGCTGTGAACAGAAACTTTAGTTGATCAACAGAGTTATTGCAACAGACTTGCTGTTGAGAGTCTGGAAGCTCATCTCTAACGTGGCACCCCTCACTGCAGCTAAAGCTCCTGCATGGCAAAGCTCTGGGCTCACGAATTGCAGCTTTGGCTCACAGCTTCAGATTAATTGTGGTGACCACTGAGGAGAATCTTGTTGCTTCTCCCTTGGCCGGCATAGAAGTCTCTGTAACTTTTCATGGGGAAATAAGAGAGACCTGAGACTGGCAAAAATACTCCTCTCTGGTTTTGGAAGTAGCTGTTGATTTGGAAGAATGAAATCAGCTGAACTGGTTTTTGTGAAGAGCTTCAGCCTATTGCCCTCAGCAGCTCTACAAGTACAGGGGCAATCCCTGACCTATAGGTCTTGCCAGGCTAAGAAGAAAACAGATGTGTATGAGCCCCCCTCCTGGCCAGAAAAAACACCCACCTGCCAGAGAATATTGTCCGGGAGAAAAGGAAGGAACTGAAAATTATTTTTTAACAGAGTTTCTCAGAAAATGACAGACTTTCTCAAAGTATTTCAGACTTTTTTTTTTAATGCAAAAAGTAGAAATTTTAGTTGAAATCTGGAAAACTGAAGGTCTATTATTCCTGTAAATATCTGCCATCAGAAATGTGTTTCTTGCTGGCATCACTAAGGAAAAAAAAAAGAGTTTTCAGAAGAGAGGTGGTTGTTAATAGCAGAAATTAATTTTCAACAAGAAACAACAAGCTATACTGATCTGAAAAAAACAAAAAAATTACATTGACTGCTCCTGAATACCACACACTGAACCCTATCCAACTAATTGCTCAGGGACCTATGGATAATTGGCATCTCCATGCTGACGGTTTGATGATCTGGCAAAAGAGAACCTTCCCCAACCATGGGAATAAAATTAAAAAAAAAAAAAATGAGAGGCTCCTGTTCAGCAAGAAGAAACCCGTAGTGCACAGAGACCTCAGCTTGTGTCAGAGGCACAAGAGGTCTGATGCAAACCAGTCATGAGCTGCCTGAGATCCTTGGGAGTGAAGATGGAATTTCAGACTAGCGTGCCACAGGAGAGAGTCCTAGAGCCCAGAGAAGCAACTGGGTGCTCACACAAGCCATGCCCAAAAGGACCAGAACACAGAAAAACTAAACAAGCTAGAAATAGACATATTTTGGGGATATGATGTATGCTGACTGACACCCAAACACTGGAACAGCTGGCCCAGAGAAGTGGATGTCCATCACTGGAAATGCTAAAAGTCAGACTGGATGATCCAGTGAAAGATGTCCCTGCCCACAGCAGTGGGGGTGGACCAGATGATCTTTGAAGGTCTCTTCCAACCCAAACAAAATTATTATTTTTATGATTTCTTACTTCAGCACAGAAAGCCTAAAATTTTCTGGTTCTGACAGTCTGAACTACCACTAACAATGTGCCTTTTCCAAATATCATTTTTTTCAAACAGAAGAGCACTAACATCTCCATTTTTTTCCCCAAAGAATGGGGCAACTCAAGGAGTTTGCAATGAGTTTTAGAGACTGTGACTTTCTTATACAAATCCATGCAATATGAAAAGAGGGGATGATAAATTGTTGTGTTCAAAGATTTACCTTTCCAACAAGAGGGAAGATAGAGTGGCAAAGTACAGAAGAGGGGAAACACTGGGAAAGGGGAAAAGCAAGCATGTGTCCAGTGTTGCCTTCAGGCTTTATGTTTGACAGAAACAAAACAAGAGACCTATAGGAAAACAGAATGTTCTTCTGTATGGGGGAGATTATATGACTGTTACACCCGATTCCTACTTCAAAAACCATGCAGTGTCTCCATTGCTTGGTGACGGCTGCAGGCAGAAGCACCCACAGCAATTAACACCAGCAAGCCCTGGAGAAAGAGCGGAGGGGACACCCCAGGTTGCAGGAACAACTGCATGAGCAGTTAAAGCCCATAAGGAAGGTTAGTACCTACTACTGTGTACAAAAAGCTCCTTTGTAAGTAAAAGCAAACCCCAGGAAGAGTGTGTTGCATCAGTTGGAAGCATGCAGGAATTTGGGACAAACTGGGGAATCTCTCTGTTGACACTTGCATCTTGTATCTTCTGCCTCAATACACCAAATAGGTATCTAAACACAATTGTGTGCCACGTGCTCTGGGATGGCCCTGCTTCAGCAGGGAGGTTGGACCAGATGCCCCTCTGTGCTCCCTTCCAACCTGACCCATTCTGTGATCCTGTGGTACTCAGGAATTACCACTGAGGTAATTTCACAGGCATTTCATGCCCCCTGTGCTTCCTTGACAGGGTGCTGAGGACCAACAGTGCAGCACTGGTTCCCGCTCTGTGTAACCACAGACCTGTGGCTGGATTCCAGGTTTGTAAATATGAGATCTGAGATCAGGTGCTGGCCTGGTCCCCAGCCAACTCTAGCAGCAGAGCCTGGTGTAGGTATCTCAAAGGCTTGCTCCAAGGCAGTCACTGATGCAGAGGCTCCCCCCATTATTCACAGGAACTACTGAGACCTCAGAAGCAGCTGGGACGTGGCCCAGCGCACTGCACACTGGTCACAGGGAGACATCACAAGCAGGGCCACGGTTATTCCTACCCCCTCAGGAAAAGGGTGTCCCTATGCTTTCCTTACACAGGCTCTGCATGGCCCCCTTGGTCCCCCAGAGTTCCTGCCTGCCAAGGAGGGAAAGGGACCCGATGACAACACCATGGCTCCCTAGCATGGGTAACATTTGATCATTCAGGAGAGCTGGGAACAAAAACTAGGCTTGAAGCAAACAGCCCCATCCCATCCAGCCACACAACATGACTCAACAGATCCACACAGGCAGGGCTGTGCAGGCTGTGAGCGGAAACCAAACAGAGAGCATGCAGTGGGCTGGCAAGCTGGGCTTTT
>VWZW01003888.1:131843-155307 GCA_013397115.1 Edolisoma coerulescens | reverse complement strand
TTTTTTTGGTGGAGTCTTATCCTTCTCTCATATTTAAGTAACACTTCCAAGAGGAAGAAAGGCTGAAAGAAACCACTGACTTACCATGGGGGCCTCTCATCAATATCTGCAGTGCAGCTAAGAGGGATTTTGCCTGTTTTCCTAAAAATGCGTACAACTGGTGCCTTTGCAAAAGGACAGAGAGAAGGAGCCAGTGCAGGGAGAAGGCTGAGATAGGCAGGATACCCTGTGGCAGACAGAAGCTCCTCAGCTTGTGTAACTTGCCAGGGTAGAGAATTGCTCTGACAAGTTACACAGGCGTCTACAGCAGCTATGAATTTGATCCTATAAAAAAACAAGTATCAACAACTTAATCACATGCCTGGGTCACATGGAAGCAAGGACAACACGCAGTAGCAACTGTTGACTTTTTTTTCCTTTTTTTTGGAGTGTGTTTGTTTTTTAACATAAAGTGGGAGTGAGGAGTGAAATTTGGGTGGGGCTTTCTACTATTGACTGGGAGGAAATAGAACGTGTTTGCAACAGCTCCTGCCTTGTTTTGCTCTCCCTTAAGAGCACGGGTCTCTCCAGGCTCTGCCAGGCTGGTAACACCGCAGTTTTTCCAGGACTCACAGGCCCCAGGTTGTTCTGCAGCCCAGAGGAGCCCTCATACAGTCTGACTAGGACTCATCGACTGAGCCGAGCTAGCGTGGGCTAAGGGCAGGAGCTTTGGCTGAGTGCCTGGCACAGCCGTGCGCGGCTGGCAGCAGTGCTTGGCAGCGCTGTCTTTGGAAAGAGATGACGGTATCCAGAGTGGGCGATGTCAGGACCGCGGCCCGGGGCGGGACGCGGGGAGGAAGGCTGTGCAGGGCAGCTGCGCGCCCGGGAGCCTGAGTCATGGGGATGCAGCGCGCCTGTGCGGTGCTGCGGCCCTGCGGACCCGGCTGCAGCCGGGAGCACGGGCCTGCCGAGGGGGCACGCAGCTGACAGGGCTCCCATCAACACCTGCCTCTTCCCAGCAGCGCTGTGAGGCAAATCCTGGCTGGCACGCGTGTGCCGCAGGCAGGCCTCCCGGGGGACAGGCCTCTCACCCGCAGTGCTGCGTCAGGCCCAGACGCTCGCCGCCTGGTCAGATTTTACTGGTCACCGGGGGTTATTTCTTTCCAAAGACACACGTCAAAATCATCTCGTCTGAAAGCGTCTCAAAGTGAAACAGTTCGTTTTAACTCACAGAAACCCCTGGGTTTCATACTGTTCTGTCTCCACCTCTCTTCAGCGACCCCAGAGATTCAAATCAACCAACAAACCACTTTTTTTTTCTTTTTTTTTTTTTTTACAGTTTTCAAATGAAACCCCTGTCTTTTCTTTA
This sequence comes from Edolisoma coerulescens, assembly GCA_013397115.1. NCBI lineage: Eukaryota > Metazoa > Chordata > Aves > Passeriformes > Campephagidae > Edolisoma > Edolisoma coerulescens. The sequence goes on along the minus strand of VWZW01003888.1, from coordinate 153,959 downwards.
CCTACTTCTGTCATGCAATATCTAGGTACAGATCTGCAGGTCTCACACTTGTGGTCCATTCCCAACAATGCTGTTCACGTTGGGCACAGATTTTTGCAGTGGGCCAAAGTCACAGCAGGTCAGCCAGTGGTGTACCTGCCCCATCCATCGCAGGGCGTGCAGCAAACCAGCCCTCCCAGAGCTTTGCTGTCTCACACCCTGAGGGCTTTATGTAGGTGCAGCTATTTTGGCAAAGCTTTACTGATGAATCTCAGGTGCACACATGTAAAACAGCCCAAGTGTGCATATCTGAAGCTGGGAGAGCTGCATGGGGCCAGGCTTCTGCCTCCTTACACCGCGACTCACACAGCTCGGCCAGCAACCAGCTGTGGGGCACGCTTGGCTCAGTTCTTTCCTTTTAACTCCTCTGGTACAATTAAAGCAGCATAGACTCAAATGTGGTTGCAGTGATGCTGCTATAAAAATACAGGAGGGGAAACTAGATTTAACAGAGCATGACCCTTCATACTTGCATAACTGTTCACACTGGTAGTTGTACCAGCATCAATCTCCTTGTGAAAATGTAAATTATATCCCCAGCCGAAAGTCCTGCACAGGCACAGACACTGTGGGCAGATAAGACCCATGTGCTACTCAGTGGGAACAGTTTGTGTCTTGCAAAGTATCCTTCTGGTTTAGAGGAGCCAGAAATATAAAGGAGAATATTTGCTTGCTTTTCTTTTAAAAATAGCTGGTTCTAAGGAATGTCTTTTTCAACCACGTGAGAATACAAGATGGAAGGGATACAGGACCTAATAACCCACGTGGAAATACTTTGTTTGGAAAAGCAGTTCAGCCAGTTTGGGGATTGTGCCAAAGAATTATCAGACAGGCCTTGCTTGATATGATTTGGGTTTGTGGCAGCTTTTACAGCCCAGCAGGATTTCCCAAAGCTTAGGTGCTTTTAAGCTGCCCGTGTATGTGCCTGGCCCTTATTGCAGTCCTGGCTTTTGGCCAAAGTGATTTCTGTTTGTGAGGGAGTGAACAAGTGAGGATCATTACAACTTGGAAGGAACTCAGTTCTTGCTCGATGAGAACTCTGGAGACATAGAATGGGACAAAACAAGCATAGAAATGTACCACAATGTGGGAGCTGCTAAGGAGATGGCATGCTCCTGCAAATTTCAGCTATTTAGGACATGGTCTTCAGGCTGTAGGACAACTCTTATGCAGAAGTAGGTGAACCTGGATGCAGAAGAATGAGGTTTTCAGTAAGATCTGTATCTTCCACTCTGAGGAAATTGCACATCACCAGATCTGTATTCTGATAATGGAGGGGTGGCTTCTCCACAGCTGTGATTCTGCTCCTCATCCTTCGTGGCCATGAGTGACCATACAGCCGCCGGAGCAGCAGCACAGTGTTAAAAATTGTGAGTTTTCAGAAGTCTACAGCAGAGCCTCTGCTGCACTTTCTTCAAGAGGAGGGAAAAGCAGTTCAATGAAAAGGTAAAGATGGGACACTCTGTAACCCTTCTTGGCCCCCCAAGTATTTTTTCAAGGTACGAAAGGACTTCTAATGAAACTGTCCCACCTCCTGAAGGACAGAACAAATGAACTCTGACATCCATGAGGCACCCCAGGTAGCATTTCCAAATGAAAATTTATGGGTTTTTTAGGAATCTTATTTTGGGGTGAGGAGAAAGAGAGGAGGAAAGAAGACAAGTAAGTTCCATGGAAAGCTGCCATTCTGCATTGAATCTAAAATGGAACTTCTTGGAAGTTTACCAGCCAGGCATTTTTGTGTGGAAAACACTAACTGTGCAGATTGGGCACTGTCCAAGTTAAAATACATACCAGTACTGGATGGGAATAGTGTTAGGGGTCTAGATGTGTTCACTCTGAAATACCTGCCAAAGAGTCCCTGCCATGGCAAGACATGGGACCGCACAAGAGCTGTTATTTTTCTACAGCACATTACAGGTCTGGCTTTGGGTCTCCAACTGTGCATCTTCAGGGTTTCTGGGAGGTGTCAGTGAGTTCTGGAGTGTAGCTTGCCCTTTACAGTCAGTGGAGATTCAGTCAGTTCACTAAGTGGAGTCCCAGGAGTTTGTTTGGGTTTTTTTATTCTGAGTTTGACACCTGCACTTGGAGAGCTGACTTATGCCCAGCACTGCACTTGCACCAAGGGAATGGGAGGGAAGGGATGTTGGAGTGTGGTTTTTCAGGAGTGGTAACAGGACTGTGTTGTTCAGTCCAAGTGTCTTTTTTGAAGAATAAATCCATGTCTAGCATGAATCAAGGCACAGAAGGAGCAGGAAACAAGCTGGGAAACTGGAAATCCCCTGGACTGTGATGGAATTTGTAATTTGCTAGAATTTAAGGATTTTTACATTGATATCTACTAGGATTGGTGTTTCACACAATATTGATGCTTGCCATGAGTCTTTGGGCATTGGATGAGGACAGGGAATGGGAACACAGTTTTCAGCTTGGGAGGTTTCCTCCTCCCCCTGAAAAGACCCAGACTTAGCCTTGCTGTACAATTGATCTCATGCATGGTAAGGAGAATTTTGAGGTTTTTTCCTAGACCTCTTCAAACTCTTCCTCTTTCTTCAATGCTTGCCATGATAGTATTGGAGCAGCCACCTTTTCCATCTGCTTCTCTGCAAACACCTGCCCATGCAATTCCTCTATGCTTCACCTTGAGCTGAATGTGATGCTGTTCTTGGTGAGTCAAATCCAATGAGGCATCGAGATGATCTGACTTGTGCCTAGGGAAAGCATGGTGCTGAAACTCTTCTTTGGTTCTGCACCATGGGAAAACCCTTTATCCAAATGGGTTTGTGTTCCCCTGCTCCTGCTGTCCCCAGTCTCGCATCGTCGCCCTTGGAGGTACACACTTCATGTACCTCAGCAAGCAGGGCTTTGCCACCTGGAGCTGCTCTGAGAATACCTGATTGTTTCGCTGTAATTTGGAGGGAGAAGCCTGTGTTCATATTCTTGCCTGGGGCGCAGCATAGCTCTTGAGCAGGACTTGTATTTCTGGTTTCTTCACAATGCCAACTTTATCAGCCAGACGAAAGCTGAACTCTGGCTTTTCCAAAGAGGGTCAACAAGCTTGGCTAGAGCCTTGTACCAGCTAGCTGGGACTGCACAGAACACAACCACTGGTTCAAGCAGTCTCTCTCTCATAAACACATGGAGCACCTCAGTATTCTCTTGCTTCTCTACTTTCATGCTCTAGTTGCTCACAATGATGCCAGAAACGGGACAGGAGGCAGTAGAGGCAGTGTATGTATGTCTGTGTATGTACCTGTGAATGAAAGGTGGGATAAGCATAGTTCTTGCTTTTGAATAGTGTAAAGCTAGCATTCTTGCCGGTGGTAACTTCCAAAGCATAAAGAGAAGGCACAGCACAGCTGATCCCACATGATGTCATCACTGATGGGGCAGGAGAACTGGCCTCAGTTCTACTTTTAGCAGATCGAAGCTGGATTCCCTGGTGGAAGCCAGGTGAAAGGTTATGTGCCTGTCTGGCAGCCTGTCATTTAGATAGGGATAAGCTCAAGACTAACCCAGAAGCTAATGAGAAGGAGGAGACTGGGAATGCATTGAAAAATGCCCTGAGAAGAGAGGCAGGTGACAGAGAGGAGCTAAGCCTATCTCGCTGTCCAAGTACTAAAGTACTCAAGCTTGCAAGGTCAGGGAGTCATGTGATGGACTGCAGGCACCTTTCCTGCAGAGAGGGCAGATGCTACACTAGGTCAGGATGTCTCATGGAGAGTGGCTGAGTGCTGGGAGAAGGATGGAAGGTTTTCAAGAAGTAGTACAACCTGTTGCTCTGAGAGGTAGGGTCTGGCATGAAAGTGTGAGCAGACTGGGGTTTTAGTTGCTCTGGAAGAGCTAGAACATAACAGCTGAGCAGAAAAGTTAAACTAAGTGGTTTTTATCCACTGAGAAAGTACTGGAAGTTGGTGGCTGACCCTTGGGAATAGGGTAAGTGAGCCAGAGAGCAGCGGTGTTAAGGGGGTGGAGGTGCTATTGATGCACTCTCTCAAGGCTGGGCATGTGCTCCCTTGTGTCTGTGTGTCTAAAGTTAGGGAGCTGATTCTCTCTTCTTTTTTTTAAGGCTGGCAACTTATGCTAATGTAAGCAGATCACCACTCAATGTTGTGGTGATGGCAAAGGAGTTTTTTGAGAAATGGGGAGTAGGAAAGGTTTGTGAAGTGGCCCATGCATTTCCGAGGTGTGAGGATAAGTAAGAGGCAGCCGGGAAGAGGTGCCATGGCTTTGGGATCCCTGGGTGGGTAAAAGGTTGGGAGGACATCAGTGGGGTCTTGAAAGATTCTTGGCAGGTAGCTCTGGGTGAAGAAGTCATCTGTACAAGGTGGTCTTGCAACACTGCAGAGGCAGAGATGACCAAGCAACCTGAGCTTGGTGTGAAGTGAGGCATAACAGGATAGTGGGGAGATGGTCTGGCACATGCCTAGACAACCCCCAAACCAGCCAAATCCATATTCCTCAAGGAACTTACTGTAATTCAAAGGAGGATTATTTACTAAGACCACCTTTTTTTTCCTTTTTAAAAGAAAAATCAGTGCTTCATCAAAAGACAGTGTAAAGCAAACCAACAAAATAAAGTTGCAGTGCCAGGAAGTACAGACCAAATCCACATCCCATGAGAACTAACCTGCTTGTAACTTTGCGTCCAAAAATATTAGTCCATTTATTGCCCGTTAAAAATTCCCTTTGTCTCTTCTCAGTTCTGGTGCATGCTTGAGATCTTAAAGATGGCACTGTCAGTCCTTAAAGCAGTATTTGACATCAATTTACTCATTAACTTTCAAATGCAGGACACTGAAAACCTTTTCCTAAGGGCATCTTTGTGTTCTGTTTGAGAGCGTTACTGTTGTTTTCCCACCTCCCCTGAAGGGTTGTTTACAATACCATCTCTCCCTTTTAATCCTCTTTTCCTTTCATGTCTAACAAACAGTGTTAAACAGAACACGGGGGAAAGAGCAGATCTCACACATTATAATTATCTATAGTTAACTGAAGAAATGCTTCACAATTAGAGGTCTCATTTTGTAAATTAATGCTCAAGAAGCTTTTTCCTATATTTTTCCAGATAAAACCTCTGTTCTTTCAAGCTCGAGGTTTGTATGTATACTAACTCAGATAAAGGGTTTCTGAGTTGATGTGCACTCTGTGTAGAGACTGAGCTGCCACAAACAGGATTTTCCTTATGAGATCCTGTGCAGAGGGATGTCTTGAGATGTACGCACAGGAATGTGGGCAGTACCAAGATGTTGAGCCATGAGAGAAAACATTACATTTCAAAACTGGCTGCTGTTTCTGCTGGTTATTTTTACAGTTTCCCTTAATTTCTCTAGCTCTTTTTGCCCTGTATCTGAGCACTTTAAAACTGTGAATATATTTATAGTCACAATTCTTCCGTGAGGTGGTGTGGAACTCCACATTATGCAGATCTGAGATGCCATTGTTTGATGAGCACTTCTTTCAGCAGCAGCACCAACATAAGCATCCCCTGATTTCCCCTTCCCCTCTCCCACCACTCACTCACCCCTCAGCTGTGCCAGTTTCTGTGCTGTGTGGGAAACAAATCACAGAACACATCCAGGTTAAAAATAGCTGGAAAAGAGAGAGAAAGAGAGAGAGAAATGAATTCCAGAACCTGGACCTATATCCTATATCTACATCCAAAGCTGATACAACAGAACCTTTTTAGCTCAGATTTCATCTGTCTGTCCAGCTCCATCAATAATTTGTACCTGATTTCACATAGGACTGAAAGGTAGAAATTTCAAAAGCTACTGATTTCCTCTCTAAATTTTGTGCAAACTGATTGCTGTGTGAGGGGTAGGGACCTAATTAAAGAAATGCAGCCAGCAGTCACCTGGCTAGTGAGTATGTGCACACTGACTGGCCATGTACACATTAGCTGGTCAGCCAGCACATATGGGTCTGAAAAGGGTCTTAGAGCATACAGTGAGGGAAGAGTGGGACTTGTTGCAGCCATTTTATTTTAGGAGGAGGGGAGAGACAGGAGGTTACTATGAAGCAGTGGTCAGAGACCCACAAGAAACCAAGAGCCATTAGTTCCACTGCCCACAAAGCAATTTGTTTCAAAAAGGCCTGAAATTCCATAAAATAAGACCTCTTCTGCACGTGAGCCTGTAAATCAAGTGAGCCTGTAAATCATACAATTTGGGAGGAAGCTGAGAGCTCAGTCTCACATTCCTGTTTAGGCTTCAGCAACCACTTCTGCTTCTAGCACTCCAAACACCAGTGGAAACTACGGATACTGATTTCTTTCCCATACTCAAATGTCACTTAAAGCCCTTGTTTCTCCTGAATAACTCTTTTGAGCACTTGCTTCATCTCTCTTCCTACCTGCCTCCTTTCTAATCTACAACAGTTTGCCAAGAGCTCTGCTCCATTCTCTTCTTTCGTATCCTTCATGCCTCCTCTCTGACCAGTGAATGGACTCAAATTTGGTACAGGGCAGTACACAAAATATTCAGTGAATTGCACCTGAAAATGATGAGTATTTTGGTGCAAACCAAAGCTGGCTCATCCCACCCCATCTCAGGGAGAAGAGACCTTGGATCTCCTCACTGCTTTTGCTGACCTGCAGAGGGGACTGGGTGGGATGGGAGCCGCAGGGTGGAACAGTAGCCATGAGACACCCTGTGAGCCATGGCTGTAGTCCATGGACAGAAATGGAAGGGTCTTTATGTTCCTGTTCTGAGGTGTTCTTTCAGCGTCTGGTTGAACGTGCAGGATGCGAGTGGAGCTGTGTGGCTGCTCACTTCTCTTCTTGGAAAGGGAGTAGCGGGCTGTGTCTGTGTCAGAAGCACACACTGTCTTTGGCAGGGGAGCTTTCATCAGAACAAGTCTCTGATAGAAACCGGGTCTATTCCTACCCTTTGTGGGTTTCCCTGGTAAGAGAAATTATCATCACCACAGGCAGGTCTTGGGTTTCTCCAGGTGGGAAACCGGAGGTTTTGGGCAGTTGGGGATTCTCCTGGTGGGGGAAATCCCTGGGTGGCAATAATCCAGTGTATTGGGCTGTGTGCCATCCCTGCTGCTGACACCCAGGAGCATTACTGGGAGTTGCACCCAGTGCGATCTGTTTGCAGATACTCCAGTCTCACCACAGGTATGGAGTGAGGTGTGATGGGAAAGGCCTGAGAAGGCTCCCAGGGAAATCTGCCTGCGTTAATTCCCTTGTCATTGCGTACCTCTGGGTCTGCTCCAGTCTGCACACTGGGGGAGCTGCTAGAGCTCAGCTCAGCTTCTGCAAGAGAAGTGTCTTCATAGACTCTCCTAGCACTGATTCTGCTTCTGGAACTAGTTTCTGTAGGGAATTTTCTTTCCCCAAATGGAAGAATGTAGCCATTTTGCAGGGTGCCACCGGGGACCTGTAAAGGAGATCTAAAGCAGAAGCCAGGGCTGCCTTGCTGCAAGGGAGTGCTAGAAGGTCCCATCCTCTCTCCTCACCAGACATAGTGGAGCATGGGAGGTGCTGGTGAATCTTTACCCACATGGAGCAGCCTCGTGCAGAGCGGAGCGGCCCTTACGTCGCTCTAAGTGATGTTAGGATCTTGCTTTATCCTTGGGTAACTACAGAATTTGGGGAAGTGGTGGCAGGGGAGAATGATCAGAAAGCTGGCAGAAATTGTGTAATTGGTGTATCAAAGGTCTTTTTACTCTCCTCCAGTCACATTTTAACAGTACACTATTTTATTCTACGTGTCAGTAAACAACAAAATTGTTACTGATAAAACTTGCCTTAAGCAACAAGACACATGTGAACAATAAAACACTAAGAGCCACATTTTCAAAAGTGTGTGTGCAGAAATGTCTATTGTACAATGTATAAGCAGCATGTGGTCTGGATGTGGCAAGCAGCAACGGGAGAGGAAAAGGGGAACAGATGGAACCTGTACATGAGTGACAAGAGCGGACGTAGGCTCAGATCAAGTTTTGTTCTGTGCAGAGGCTGAGCTTTTGAAAAGCCTTAAATAACAACCACATTTTAAGGAGGACTGCACTAATGGGGCATGCAGATAAGTGCGCCAAATGGTGCAACTGCAGAGCACACAGCACTGCAGACAGTGATATATACATAGCATATGAAAAGTTCGGTCTGACACGCCAGCCATGCATACAATCAAAGGTGTGCACATTTTAGAAACATCAGCCTCCCTGAAACCTCAATGACTTAGCAATAAAACATCAGGAAACGATAAGTCAGGGTCAGAAAGGTCTGAGAATTCCACACAGCTGAAATAAAGATTGAGCAAGAGGAATTAGCATCAAGAAATCAGATTCAGATGTTTAAAGCTGATTGTCTGAACCAAGTTAATATAATGCACCATGTGTCACTTCAAAAAGTTCAGATCATGCAGCTGGGAAGCCCTTCCCATGATTGTGAAATGCAGCAGTTCGCTGTATCTGAGAAGGCTGGGATGGACATGTCTGCCTGGCCACGAGCAGGCTGTAAATGATGAATTGGGACTGCAGCCTTTACTGTCCCAGTCCAGTTATACCAGTTCCCTGAACCACTAGCACAGAAAACAAGCCCTGCAGCAATGCCATATGAAATTCTACCTTCACATATTCTGGACTTGCTCTCTGTCTCCATTCATCTCCCCATGGACTGAAAATGCTCACACGTTTTTTTTCCAAATGTGAAGCACTCTGATGATTTGTACCCCTTGCTCTCTTACTTTCACCCTATTTAAAAGAACCAGTCTTTTCAAGGAAAATTATCCTCTCTCTGTCCATTCGACCAACTCTAGAGTTCACAGCTGTAGAAAATTATGTTTTCAAACTGTCAGTACTATGGGACAATCACATTTTCACTCATCTTCACACATGCATGGAAGGAAGCATTTACCCATATGAATGCAGACCAGCACAACAGCCACCTGTGTGGGACACTGTAAGTCTGCTAAACTTGCACACTTTCACTGCTAATTTTTTTATTCTCAGATGGATTTATATCACCTTACAGATACACATGTGTTGTGTATGTTACTTCAGCCTAGCAAAGTAATCCAAGAATCCAGCACTGCCCACCTGAAAACCACACCTCGCAGGAAATGAGAATTCCATAGGTATGAGGGGTTTGCAGAATGGCAGCTTGTTTGTTTTGTGGATTTGTGAAATTATATAGCTGGTGGGAGTAGCTCTTTCCTAGGACAAGGTCACACACTCATCAGTCTTTGGGTGAGAAACTAATTAACTGGAGATCAGCATAAATTCTGTACTCCTCCATGCGCTGTTCATGGTGACCAGTTCTGGATTGGGGTGATGGTGAAATATTTGACACAGAAATATTTGACAATACAGGTATTAGGCTTTTGTAACATAGATCTTTTCCCCTGCTCTATCCACATGCATTTTCATGGCAGCTGGACATGCATTATGGAGCTATGGGCTAAACCTCTCTGGTACATTTCTAGTGAAGCCGAAGACAAATGTGACACTGTGATTTATGCTGTGAACAAAACAGACCAGGGCATGTTCTCTCCCCCATCAGCAAGTGGCACAGCAGAGGTTTTATACATGGCAAGCTCCTCCCCCAGAGCCACCTCCAAACAAAAAAGGCTTGCCAGCCTAAGGAACAGCATCTCGCTGGGGGGGGGCTCAGAGGCAACAGGCAGAGCTGTGCCAAGGGATGCTGGAATCTGGGCCCTCTCCTGGGGCAGATACAGCCAAGACAAAGTAATTTCTTTCATTCTATCTCCAGCACTTGCTGATTTCAGAAGACTCTGAGTGAAATGCAGCATCTTCTGTCACTTGAAGCTGAAGTGCACAGCCTGGGTTTTACGCCCATGCTATGGGAAGTTAGTTGGGGTTTGCTCTGTTGCTGACAGCTTGAAATTTCCATTTGCAGCTTCTTCCTGTTTCCTTTTCAGACATGCATCACACAAACCCAGAGAGACGGCACAAATGTACCAAAGTGGTGAGAAGAGAGGACATTCCTTACCACAGTGAAGCTTTTAGTGTGCCTAGTCAACACTGAAGCAGCAGAGGCAGACCTGGGCAGGCACTTCCCATACCCACATCCTGCAGGTACATACCTTGGTGCTGATGGCTACCTGAAGTCCATGTCCACAGCTCCCATCCCGCCTGGGATGCCACCTGGCATACTCAGCCATCAGAACTTAGGGACTGGGAAGCATGCTGGGGCATTTTTTTTATTTAAAACTTGCAGCACTGCTGCTGCCTGAGAGTTGGGTCATTTACTGCAAGTAGTGAAAGGGACTGTGTGCATGTTGGGGTGTCATACATCCCATGTGTCCCCAGCATGGGATGGGACCTCTAGGAGATATCACTTGGATATATATATACCAAACACATCGCTGATTTCATATGTAGGCCACATGGGAAGGCAGGACTTGCTTCCTGGAGCCTATACCTGCCCACAAGCCCCTCAGTCCAGAGATCCCCATGCCACATGGCACCTTACTATGTCTGGGGATCTCCTAGCCATACAGCACCTCACCGTGCCTAGCAGGGAGAGCTGATGGAACCCGTGGCACTGTCCCATCTTGCTGCAGCTATGCACAAGAGCTTTGGTTGTCTCTAGTGTCTCTTCACCTCACCCCATCAGCACAGACAGTAATTGGTGTCAGCCACATTGTGAGGAGCAGGAGATGACGTATCTAAAACAAGGGAGGAGTTTTAACCCCCTTTACTTTCCCTTTGTCCCACCCATATTGCACCTGCCATTAGAATGACCAAAATTATCCAGTGACATCATTCATCACCCATAGAAAAGCACAAACCAGGCAAATTCCCCATGGAAATTTCCTGAGGAAACAGGCTTTCTAGGCTCTCAATGCCAGTTACTGACCAGTTACTTCTCTCCCAGACATTTTATCAGGAACTGAAGCTCATTGAATCAGTGATTCACTCCCCACTCAGCACTGGCTGACTGCATTTTGCGTGCCTTGGGATAAGAACCATGTTATTCTTTGCTTGGGTCCAGGACACCTTGGATAGGTGCTAGAATATCTCTGGCTTGTTAAAATTAAGATTATTCCAAATTTCACAGGATAGGCATTTTCATGCACTGCCTTTTTTATATGGGACTTCAGCAGGGTCCACCCAAACCACCAGATCAACAGCACCTTAGCATGGTGCTTTCCTTGCCTAGGTTTGTATCAAGCTTGTTTACAGCCAGCAGGCCAGGAGAAAAAGGTCATTTATAGTATGTGCTGTGGCAATACTCGCCTGAATTTTAGGAGTCAGCAGCTTTGATAAACTTGACGCAGCTTGCAGACACAGTTAAGAATGTGTCTTCTGCCTACTGCAGGAAGCTGGTCAGTGTATCAAAGATCAAAGTTGCTCACACCAAAGCAAGAAGGTTACATACCACCAAAAAGTAACTACAAATGCTTGGGTTTGGATGCAGGATTTGCATGTATTGGTCTCTAAATTTGACCATAAACCACTTCAATCAATTAAAAAAAACCCCAAACACTTGCTGCAGCACCACCCAGATTACTCACAGGCTAATCCTCTTGTTGCAGGGACAAGATGCCCTGTTAGCAAGATGTTTGATATGACTTTGAAAGGATGAGTTTATTGAAAATCGTATTAGAGATTTATTTTGAGAATGTAATGACCTTAAGTGGCTGCGCTTTAAAAGGGCTAACAAAAGAGTATGTGACCTGAAATGGGCATATATTGCAGGGAAGTCACTTCCCTCTGCTACACGTACAGCAGCTGCAGAACAGGCAAATTTTTATCAGGAACTGAAGCTCATTGAATTACTTGTTTCAAAAAATAAACTAAGAGGATGTTTTTTTAATATATCTCAAAAAATCACAAAAGTAGTCAGAACCTTTTCAGAAGTTGTTCCTGAAATAAGTGTCCCTGGGATAAAACACAGCTAGGAATTACTGTTAAGAAAATTTTGGTCAGCTCTGGCAGTTTTGATGCAAACCTGACTGCTGCTGGAGTCACTGCTGCAGGACTGCAGTGGGAGGAAAGACTGGCAAGGGAATTCAAGCTAGCATGTCTGCCCTCTCTACTCCTCTCTTCTCCACTCCACTACAGAATAAGAAATCAGAGAAAAAATAAGCCTGATTTTTAAATTGTTTTGGTGGCTCTAGTGGGCTCTTGCACACAAACAGGATTCAGGAGCATTTTGGGTTGATTTCCTTTCAATTCTGCATCCCTGCTCTGTTCTGGTTTACTGTTCTCCAGCTCCCTGTACAAACAGGATCTTTCCTCAACAATATTCTGCCACATCATCTTCCTTCCTTTGTATACAGGCTGCTCCTGCCTGTTACACACCATGTGGCTTCCTAAGGCACCTCGTTTCTCAATGCTAGCAAAAACAGGAACCAAAAGCAAAGCAGCAATAAAACGCTAAATTCTCACCGCAGTTAAAAATGAAATCTTGAAAGTTTCCGATTCAAGATGACTTTTCTGTTAACGGATTATTTTTCTAGTTTAGTGCTCTGCAGTGTACGTGCAAATGAGGTGCTTGTAGTATTTATCAGATTCAAATGCCTCTCCAGCACGGTTTGCAACACTGACCCAGGCTTTTCCTCCTTTTTTTTTGGTGTTGAAAAGTGAACGCCACTGAGCAGAGTGCACATTGCTTCACTGTTCACCTCTTTTCTCCCATCTTGTAAAGCTTTGCTGATTTGCTCCAGGGAGGTTCAATAGCATGTGTACAGGGACGAGAGAAAACCACAGGCCGCAGTACATATTGCACAAATGCTGGTATTATTCTGAGGCCTGAAGAAACAAGGAAGGAAGCTTGAGGCTGGTGGTTTGGCAGGTGTGAGGCCTTTTTCACACAGACATCTGTTTTAAGTGGTAGCTCTGGGCTCGGGGATGAGCAGGGAACGCCTGTCACTCCCACCCCTTCTCTGTGTCACAGCACGAGGGGGTTTGGGCTCCTGATGAAGCGATGTCAGCTCCTTGCTCAATCTGTGCTTCAAGACTCTGCTCTCTTGTATTTGTGGGGCAGGGCTGCAAAGTGAGGCGATTCCTCCCTGCAAACTGCCTGAGAGAGAGATGCTGCTGCTGCTGCTGCTGCTGCCACGCCAGCACGCACAAAATGGATGGGGTTAGAGTACAAAATGGGTGAACAGCAACACATGCGCAAGCTCAACAAGCCCAACAAGCTCCATGCAAGGACCTGATGAAAACCATTTGGATGCTACCACGTACCCCACATCAAAGTGAACTTTTCTAATCCCACTAGATTATTTCTAGTGTTTTGGGCAACCCTGCTAGTGATCCCATTACAGTTTTGAGTAGACTGCTTCATTTGGCAGGATGTTACAGCACACTCTCTGTGATACCTTGTTCCATATTTGAAGGAATTCATTAGTGTTTGAGGGCTAATTATCTATGCAATAACATATCTGGGATTCCACCTTAGAAATAATCTAGAAAGAAACTGCACATTTTAGGGCTGGATCCTGCTCTACTAAACACGTGTAGGGAGGAAAAAAAGGGTTTGCATAATATCCTCCCCAGCAGGGATTCTTTGGGACAAGTTAGTGTTGAGCCACATTGTTATTTTAAAAGACAATAGGTTCTTTCTCCTGTAATTCACAGCCAACTTTAATGAACATTTAGCAACTTAATTATCTTTAAGACTGCTACTCCTCTGTTACAGATTGCTGACATTGGTCAGTGAATTCAGAAATTACTGGGGGAAGGGCAGGTATGCAGAAAAGCAGAGACTGAGATATATGTATACAGGCCCTCATTTCCATAAGAAATCAAGCTGAAGCCATTTCAAGGTGAGGGACTGTAGCTAATCCCTCCCAACACACTCATTAATACATCTCATAACAAGTCTCCTTGTCCACCGACAAGGAGAGTCAATCAAGCACCACTTTAGTCTGGGCAGGAGAAAGGCTCCAGTTTCATGGAGACTACTGGGTTTTATGGCTTCTTCAGAGGTTTTAAGCTGTGCTGTGCTGTGCTGATGTGCCTTCATTCAGAACTGAGCAAAGGGTAGGTGATGTGATGGGAGAACTCAGCTCCTGTCTTTGCTTCATGTCACAAATGACATAGTAAAATCTGCTGATGTCAACACTAGAATGGGCAAAATCCTGGCAAAATGAAAGGCTACATAGTATTTTGACATTCTTGAAAAGGAAGGCAGAATTCCTGACTTGGAGCACCCTTCTGCCATGCTTAACATGATCTCTAGAACCACCATGTCATCTGTGGTGGTTACTTGTAAGGAGCACCATTGAAACACTTACAGAAATCTAATAAACTTCAGAGTTGGACTGCAAGAAAAAAATTATTTTGTCCTGAGGATTAAAAGAAAAATAAGAAAAGCAAGCCACACACAAGGAAGCCTGATGTTCCAGCTTTGGTATTATAATTTTTTTTCTTTTTTTCTATCTGACAAATATCAGCATGACAGCAAACAGAACCCTTCTAGTTCACATGGCGGCACAGTTTAACTGTGCTGGTAAGTGGTGAATTGGCTCTTTGCTCTAGCATGGCCCTAAACAGTACCATTAACATGTGGTTATAGTCAGAGAGCACATTTGGTAGGAAATGACACCTTGTTACTTCCCAGATTATCTGCTCTCTATGGGGTAAATATTTTAAACATCGTGCCGGGTTTTAGCAGCAACATCCCTATTAAAGTAAATGGGATCTGAGTGGGGGTAAATCCAAGCACGCAGTGCTGGGACAGTACACCTATAAATCTTCTGTGTCTTATGCTCTGTGCTTTATTCGCTGACAAAAGACAAGTGTTGCTGCCTTTGTAAGGTTCCTAAAGCACAAAGGGAGGGTGTGTGCTCGGCATTACTTCCTGTAGCTCCGGCTGCTGCCTACAGCACGACAGCCCGAAGCAGGAAGGACACAGGGATTCCTCAGCTCCACAGCGCAGGCTGCAGCCACACCAACGGGAGGAATGTGGCTTTCAAGGGCCAAGGAGTTCAGTTCACTCTGGGCCACAATTACACGGTGATAAAGTTAGTTTTGAAACAGCATCTACCTTTAAGCCCGGAAGTATTTTAGGCAACAGATACCTTACAGGCCTCTTCAAGCTTACTGAGTATGTATTAAGCAATTTTTGTGTAAATTCTGTCTTCTGCTCATATCAATCCCATCACAGTAGTGGTTGATAAGTGTTCCAGTTTACGTAACAGCAAAGGCTGGGAAAGGCCCTTTCCTTAGGGTAGCTACCTTAAAACAAATAACTGGAGTTTGAAAAAAAGGAGCCTGCTCTCTCCAGTAGGCATCGTTTCATGGTTTAATATGATAAATGTAGCCTACATGTGCACGATATGTCTGGCAGCGTTCTTTGTTACTTCACTAGATGGCGTGTGGTGGTGCCTGGCAGGGGGGAGAGAAGGGAGAAGAATTAATTCAGTGTGTAACCGGCTGCACTGCACTCCTGCCTCTGATGTGCCTTTAACAATGTGGGTCTACGAGTTAATGTTTCAAGGGTGAGAATTGAATTTCCTGCTGAAACTTTTGCCTGAAGAGTACCCTTAAATCAGCAGTGGGGCAAGACCGGTGGAAAAGAGGTTTATTAGACCAACCTATTTCCTCAGCAAAACATGCTTTCAGAGACATAGGTTCTTCAAATCTAAAACAGGCCTGAAGAAGAGCTTATGTGTCTTATTACTACATGGTCAGCTGGTAGACCTTATCTCTTTCTATAAATTCTGTCATGCTTACAGCCTCACACCATCGCTTCTGCTACACTACTGTAAAAATGTCCAAAACTTTGTGTGGTTCTTCAAAAGGCAAGCCATAAGGTTAATTTGTGCTCTCACTTTCCCTGGTGTATACCCTGGCATAGCTGTCCTCTTTTGTTCTTCTATTAACTATTTATGCCTCCCACTTTGCAAAAGAACAAGACCCAGCTCTGCCCTGAGGCACTTCCTGTAGTGGGATGACACAAAATCACCCTCGCAGGGCACTCACAGTGCACGTGCAGTAAGAATCTGCTCTTGTCTTGCTTGGGAAAATAGGCATTAAATCTTCAAGGTTCAGACATGAATTGCGGAAGTGGCTGGATCCATTAGGGATATTCCAGGCGCCCTAACACAAACACTGACAGTGAAGCTCTCCACAGCAAGGTTTGTTGGTGAGCACGCCTGCTCTCTCGGCAGCACGGGGGCTGTGCAGTTTCACAACTGGCCTAAGCTGACTTACAGCTGGGCTCCAGCCAAAAGGTAGCTCTCCCCCTCTGCTGACTCTTGTGCTCCTTTGGCTGTGGGGTCTGCGGTGCCAGGGGCTGATTGGTCTCGGTGCAATCCTCCCCTCCTGTTTTTTTCCCTTTTGGTAGGGTTAATTTTCAGTTGGCTCATTTTGCTGAATTGTCCGACTGGTTGGGTGGACACTGGAGCTGGCACAAGGAGATGGCCAAGAGTGCTGAGCTGGAAAGTGCAAGACTGGCCTTCCTGCCATCAGTGTGGGCTGAGCCATCAGGAGTCAGAGGGCTGTGCACCGCAGCTTCTGCAGTGCCCACAAACTACCCCAAATGCTGTGGGAGGTCAGGGCAGGCCACTGCCTTTGGATGGGATGCAAACATTCCCCTGCTCCTTTGAACACAGAGAAGAGGGGTTTAAAAACCATCTGTTAAAGAATGGTACCATGAGGAAAACATATCTGATATACATGCAAGTGTGGGGTTTTCCTGTGGTATTTAGGCCTGAGGTGTTTATTGTTTTACCATCCAGCTATGCACCCAAGCTGCAAATGCGTTCAGTGCAACCCATGCACTAAATTTAACACCTGCTGCACCATGGCTGTGGCTACAACAGCAGCTTATACCCTGGCTGAAGCAGCTCCCGGTGCCACACCATAGGCAACACTCTCTCCAAAGAACAAAATTATGTCCAAAATCAAGTGTCTTTCTCTGTTGTTCACGGCTGGTGGCTGTTGCTGATGGGAGAGCGTATTTGGTAGGTGCCTGGCTTGGGGGAGAGCATCTGGTGAAGTGCCAGTGCTGCAGCTGTGTGGGGAGCTGCACAGAAAAGGACCTAGTGCTCACACTGATTAGGGAAAACAGGGGCAAACACTGGCAACCAGCTGAACAAGGGGCCCCTAGGCATTCCCTGAAGAGAGAACTCATTCTTCCCTTGTGAGTCAGGTTTGTGTGGCCCCTGTAAGATGAAGCTACAGAGTAGGACAAGTTCTGCCAGGGTTAAGCCTCTGCAGCCTCTCCACTAACCTTCCCCTGAAGCAAAAGAGGTTTAAGGTGTTAATGGGAGAGGAAAACCGGGGTCATTGGATGGCTTATAATCAGTTCTGTAGGAGAGGCAAGTTGCTACCCAACTTTCTTCTGCATTTCCACAAAATGCTCCTCAGCTACCACAGCCTCACTGATCAGCTCACTCAGCTACCTCAGCCTCAAAGTGCAGTTATCTTAGCTAACTCATTTGGTTCACATTTCCCCAAGCTATCACTCAAATGTAGTAAATTGAAACATCTGGATGAACCCAGAAAAAACTGCAAGAGATGTCCTCACTTTATTCCAGATAGCCTATGCCTTGAAAATCACCGTACACGCAACACTTCTCTGCACATAGCCACCATTATCCCCTCAGCTCAGGCTCCTGGTTCAGGGTCCCACTCTGCTCTTCCTTCACTCTGTCCTGATAGTCTCCCAAGGTTTAAACCTGTCTTACTGTCAGTATATTGTGTTTGAATTACAGAATTGTTCATATATGCCTCTCCCTCTAGTAAACTTACAGCAAAGAGTAAAGATTCCCGTAAGAAAGAACTGTTTGGGCTATAGAGAAATGCTGCCAACTACTGTAACAGGAAAACATTACAGCTCCCTTTTGCCCCAAAAATAACATTTTCTTGCTGTGGGTAAATAGCTATTTCAGTTCTTCTGGGAGCAATAATCCTGGCCCTCTCTTTCTCCAAAGGCAGCGTGCAGTCCTCCATCTATAGAGAAGCTCATTTCCACAAGGCATGTCCAGACAGCATCGGCATCTGCCTAGGAGTGGGGATAGTAGAGGATGAGAATGGCAGAAAGGGATGCTCCAAGGAAGTTGCTTATGCACATGACAGAAGCTAAAAAAGCATTCCTCACCAGAACAGCACTCAAAGGACTTCATCTGGGCTCTTCGCTGCCTGGGAAGGGATCTCACTTGGTTTCTTCCCCCTCTACTCCATACCCTGGAACCTGTAATTCTGAAAGTGAGTCAATGCCTACAGAGACACTGGTGGCTGTGTTCCATGCAGTGCCATCTTATTTCTGCACCTTGAGGCAAGTCTCCTTGCCTCTGCCATGTCCTTGCCGAGGTTTAATGCATCTGCTGCTCAGGAAGGTCACAGGGCCATGAACTGTGTGTTCAGAGCACCTAGCGAACAACAGTTCACTGGGATTAGCTGGGATTTCCAAGTACAAGATAAAATAATTGTAAACCAAGGAAAGTAATGATGTTTATCAAACTCAGTTATAGCACAAAGAGCAGACAAATAGATACCAACATCAGAAGTTAGTCCTCCACATATTAGTCTGATTTTAGTTGGTGTGAGTTTTGCCCTGAGGACCTCTTTCCTCACCAAAATGCACAGGTTTTGATCTTCCTGACATTATTGAGGTGTCAACATGTAGTAATTTCCAAGCAGCTACTCAAGTTCCATTAGTATTGATCTAATTTGAGATGAACACTGGCCTCATTAGGCCTCATTACTCTGCTTCCCGCCCCACTGTTCATCTGTGAAGGGTTGGCTGAGGTAACACCTGAGAAACAATGCTGGTGCTTAGAGCAAAAAATCAGGACAAGTGAATCCAATCCCAGCTCTGCCACTGACAAGAGACAAATCCATGTCCCTTTTGTTTTAACTTTTCCTATCTGTAATGGGAGTAATACTGATATCTCTTACAGCAGAGGCACGACTGCTTGTCTGAAGAACACTTTGAGATGGTGCAGCTTGGTGAGATTTCAACAAGGGTACAAAGTGCTACTGGGGTTTCTAAAGTGTGCAATGTGTGTCCTAAACTAACCCTTCCTGATCTGACATTTCACACTTCTGATCCCCTATCACATCTCTACTATAAAACAAGCCATGATTTGAGTGAATTGTTTATCAAATATACAACTTTAAAATAAAAAGACTTTCAAGGGTCTGCTTGTTTTAAAATCACTGCATACTGCAGATTTGAGCTAACCTGAGAAAAGCAAATATATGGCCACAAGAAGAGTTCGTTGAAGATGCTCCAACCCTTCTATAGGTATGCATCATGTTGGTGTAATGTAGCCCTGATCTTTAGGGTTTCTGAAGGCCAAGAAGCTGTGTAAGGTCTTTTGATCCTGACAACAGCAAGAACAAGTGGTTACATAACTGACAAGCTAGTCACATCTCAGTAGGCATAAAAGCATTTATTTTCTTGTCACCTAGCAATATGACAACAGATTATACCTGCTTCTTGCAAGCCTTGCTGCAATACGTGCTTTGTGGATGCTCATCCAGCAACAAAGGATGTATTGCAGAAGGGCACATGGCTCTGGATTCCTACCATAGGGCCCTGACTCTGGGACTCTAGATTGTCCTGTCAGCAACAAACTCATCTAAGATATACCCACCTCCCATCATAGTCCAGGCTGTGCCTTTCCATGTGTAGCTGAACCTGGCTTCCATCATGCTCCTTCTCCTCTGCACCACTTCAGCAAAGTGACAGGATCTCCAGCACAAAGCAGGTCAGGCCTGGGATGAGTGTATTTGCACAGGTCCTCAGCACTGTCTCCTCTTCAGCATCATGGGGTGCCATGCAGTGTGCACTGATCCTTATCACTGATATGGCAGTGACCACAGAGCACTTCCACATAGGTCCTGGAGGTGGGGTCCTGGGCACAGGGTCCAGTTCCCCCTCTCCTGCAGATATGACTGCATTTGTCCTAGGTCTTCTGAATATATAGAAAGCATGTATCATGCTCCTAGCAGACAATGGTGAAGCAGGAAATACCTTTAATATATATCTGGCCTTGCACCATGCCATAACAGAGCCACAGCTGTCTGCAGCACACTGCGATACACATGTCCTCTGCTTATCCAGAACTGCCCCACGTTGTCTCTGCACATTACAGCTCAGCCTCTCCAGGGAATGCTGTGTTTGCTGTTACATTTGCACACCAGCCAGCACTTTGCTTCCTGGTTTATGACTGGTATGTCCAGAAATTGGCTGCTATGCTGGTGCATTTCAGAGAAGATAATGCTATCCTTTTCCCTGCTGTTTATCATAACCCTAATTTCTGACAAACAAAAGAGATGAATTCTCGGCAATTTACCAATAATCAAGCACAGGATGAGCAAGATGGCTTTACAATATATATAGCCCTGTGAGTAGGGCTCAACAAAGCCCTCTGATACTGGGTATCGCACCAGGCCCTTAGACTGATGAATAGTGGTAACAGCAGCAAACTTTGTCTGCCCTGCAAATTGCAGCCAGAGATAATAAAACTTCCAAACTAGCAACACAACAATAGCATGGGAAGCCTATGACATTAAATACATGAAAGGGATGCCTTGAGACAATGAGAAGAAATTGAGCACCTTCAGTACAGAATGGGTAATCCTCAGGGGACTGTTTAAAACTCATTGACTCATTATGCCTACGCATAGCTTTGTCAGTCAACAGAGATGTCAAAAGTTTGTGCAGGTGAAGTTTACTCAGGTACAGAAAAGCAGAGCAAGGCTTTCCTTTTTGATCAGTTGCCTGGCTCTGCCCTTGGAGCAGAAATCCTTCAGGATCTCTTGGGGTTTCTTTTGTCATTGGATGGGTTTGCCTCTGACAAATGAAATCATGAGTGGAGGGGTATGGCTGAGGCGGGGTGGTAATACCAGATGCAGGCAGGAAGTGTGTGGCAGGGTTCATTTCATGCCAGAGACATAACACACAGCATGCTCCCTCCACCTGCAGTGCAGCCCAGGATCCAGGTGGGGAACTTGAGTGACCTGCTCCTCAGCTGCCTTACACACGCAGAGCTCAGGACTGCGAACTGCACTGCCCTGTGGGTGCCCAAGAGCCAGACTGGGCTGCTTTTACTCTGCATATAAAGCATCCTGGCCCTTCCTCACACTGCATTGCTTCCTTCCCTCCACCAGCCTCCTTCATTTCCATTCTGTGGTGTCCCCCATCCCTTTCTCCTTACCGATAGCCATTCCTCAGCCCCCAAACCTGGCTGGAGGGGTGATACAAGACAGGGCTGTCAGCATAATGCAGAGGAATGGTGGCAAGTAAGGGAAGAGCCTACAACAAGGTAAACACTGCACCCTGTAGCCCTCTTGTTACTGTTGGGACATAAACTGAACCGTTCCAGCTAGTTCATCTTAGTCCTAGATACATGTTGCGTGAAGGCAGGGCCTGAAAACAGCAGAGAAACCTCTAACACACAGTCTGCACTGGGGTGATGCCAGTTATGTGGGTAGAGTTCATTGAACAAATGTTGATGTTTAAGCGGTAGGTGTCCATTTGGAAGTTAGTCACCTTAGGATGTCGTTTTAAGTCAGAGAGAAATAGACACTTTTGGCATAAGGTAGAAATTTACACTCAGTTGAGCTCAGTTGTGCTTTGTGAGCTCCTGCTGCTCCCCGCTGATAATACATGGAGTCAGGCTTAGCCAGCTCCCAGGTGAACGCCTGCACGACACACACCAAATGACAGGCGAGATAAATCACATTTTGTACGGCCGCGTTTTGACACAGGGATGCTACACGTTATGGGGCTGCAGAAGGGGGCTTTGTAGGGTGCCTGGTGGAGCACACTCTGGCACGTAACCGCAGAGGCCAGGGAGCCAGATTCAGAGGAGCAGAGACACTGTGACAGACACAGCAAAACCCTTCGGGAACATGGCTGCTGAAGCAACCATGACTTCATTAGACTTGCTCAAGATGCCCTCTAGCCTAGACCTTTCACCTCATTTAATGGTTTCTTGGCCTCGATCCCTTATAATTCTGAAATGAAAAAAAAAATCTCTTTTGACTCCTGTTTTCAAGCCAGGACTGTTTGATTTGGAACGCTGCATTGAAGTCTGTGTTACTGATTGATTTCAGGTTTATTATATTTTCCCCTTTGAAAAATGCTACAGTAAAAAAACCCCACTTTGTCATTTTTCATGTAACACGCCCCCC
>VWZW01003888.1:118199-131830 GCA_013397115.1 Edolisoma coerulescens | reverse complement strand
TTTCAATCTTAGCAAATGCTCAGTCTTTTCCACTTCAATAGCTTGAAATTCTCCCCTGGGAGCCCTAAGCTCTTTAAATATTTTTAGGTTGCCAGATTTCTTATGTTCTCTCTCCAGGAAGCCAATTTTGTTTCTAAGCTCTTGAGAGTAGTCCAGCTTCATCTTTTGCGCACTCACTGCATCACAATAAAATGCTGCCTAATTGCTGCCTCAGCCGAGTCCCAAAGGTGCTGGAGTTTGTCTCTAGGCTACAGTTGTGGACAATAAACTCCTCTCAGACTGGAGTTAAGCCTTTTTATTATTTAAATCTGAGTCATGTAAAATTAGTTTACTAGCAAGTTACCCACAAAGATCTAGTATGGAAAGAAACTCCCACATATTGTTTTCCAACACAATGAGAGAATGATCAGATATAAAGATTTGGAAGTGGCTTGTAATACAAGATGCGTATAGAAACACCATTTAATTTTGCCAAAAAGCCATGAAAATGTTTCTGTGAGCCTAGAAGTTACTCTCAGACCTGGTCTGTTTGGTGTTCTTTACCGTCAAATTGAAACTGGTGGTATGAAAAACTTTCTTTTTTCCTCTAGCTTATCCATGACCTGAAATACCTATGAAAGAGGAAAGGCAGCTGAAGATAACAAATGCCAGATGGGCAAGAGCTTTCTGTTCTCAGTCTAGCACCACAGCAAGAGGATTTAGTGATCATTTTGCTTGAAAATAAACAAGAATATACCAAGACCAGCCACCCAGGCTGCACCCCCATCAAACTTGAGAAGACCCCTGTAGCAAGGGACAAATGGACAGTGCAGGGAGTGAGAATGAACACATACTCTCTTTCTCATCATGACCATATTCATCTATCCTTAACAGCAGAAGACATCTGTATGTGGCATTTTCTCTCTTTGTGTTCCTTTTTGTAATCTGTATTTTAAAGTGTTTGTATTTCTGTTGTACAATATGGCTTCTGACGAAAGTGCCTAGTACTCCACAGACATTATATAAAAAGACTTAATGATCATTGTTTTGAGACTCTAATTCCTTAAGACAACAGTTTCTTTGGAGGCATTTGGTGCTGTATGCCCGAATCCACAGTCTTAATTAAGTGAAAATGAAGCTGAAAGAGATTGCTAGATTTTCTCAAAATTGTTAGACTGTCCTTTAATTGAAAAGGCCAGACATGATAACAGAGACCTGACGTGGTTTTTGTGGTGGTGTCAGCAGCGCATTTGCAACCTGGGACACTCATGAGCAAGGACAGCACACATCCAGGTCAGGGCAAGCCTGTCCAAAGGACTCTTCATAGGGCTCCTTTGTCAGCACAGAGAGCGTGCAGGCAGATGCAGGGATCTGCAGTGAGTGCAGGGAGACTCTTAACCACACACCACACACTCGCTGTACAGACACCCCCTCCTCTTGCTGGGGTCTCTCATTCCTCACTTCTTGAGGGGGAAATGGCAGGCGTGGTGTGGCAGGGATGGTGTGACAGAACCTCCATTACTAACAGTGACACAGAAGATGGGAAGGATGCACAGGTCTGAAGTTGGCTTTGGCAGGCAGCAGCTAGAAAAGCTAGGACACAATTTTAGCCTTATTCAGATCAATGGGAACTTTGCCACTGATGTCAGTGGAATGAAGACTGCGCTCTACATGTCTGCCTGTAATCTGAGAACATGTATTCTGCACATCCTGGAGACTCAGTGAAAACCGGACCCCACAGAGTTCACCTTAGATTCACTGTCTCAAATAAAACTACATGGATTCTTTGTGCCCCTTTTAGTTATCTGTAAAACAAGTATGATAATGCTTTGAGTGCTAAACAATACAATGTGTGTAGGAAGACAGTATCTTTTATTAGGCCAACTGAAATAGTTGGGGAAAAACAGACAAGCTTTGAGGCTTGTCTGAAATGCTTTGAGATGCTCTGATGAAAGGTGTTTGAGCTGTGCAAGGGATCATTAAATTACATTCTTCCTCTCTCTGGAAATCATTTAGTGATATTTCAAAGGAAAGATGCTGTACAGAAATAACTGATTTCTATTGCAAGTGCTGTCTGGAGCTAAATATCTTCCTTCCTCTTCCTTTATGAACTAATCTAAAGAAAAATATGTTTTAAATTAGCATGTTAAGAACAATTTTGTGGTATAATGTATAGTTCTGTGAAATGTTCTGCGTGAAGCGTAACTCACAAGATCCTTAAGCACATTTTAGTACACTCAAACAAAATGACTGGATTTCTGTTGAACAGTTTGTGGAAATTATGAAGGTACCACTGTGAAGAAATTAGAAAGCATGGAAGGTCAGTGAAAATGGCAAGTGAAAAAAAAAAAGGCAGATATGAGTCAAAAACTACATTATGCTTGTAAACACTGGATAACAAGCCCCCAGACTGTCACTTCTAAGTGTGGACATCATGCCTTGGAAAGCTGTGAACCAGCTAGCGTCCATAAAAGTGTCAAACAACCAAACACTTAACCCCCTCTTCTCCCCGATTAACCAGGAAGGAGCTGGGAGTGCTCACTTGAAATTAGCCAGGGCTGAGAGACCAACAGCATTACGATGTCACAACCATGAGTGCAGCAGGGTATATCAGTGCTATCATGGACTCTGTGCACCACTGAGGTTACTGGGGGCCGTCAAGGGTTGGGGCAGGGAAGGTGTAACCCTATATAAATCCTACTAATATCACCTTACTAGTACTTTAGCTCAGTGTCAAGACACAAATGATGTCAAGGAAAGAAAACTGGGGGCAGGGGAATCTTTAAATATGTGAAACGTACTTGTGAAAGAAGATGAAATAAACTTGTTTATATCTATTAGAACAGGAAGCAATAGGGATAAATTGCAGCAAAGGAGATTTACATCAAACCACTAGACAACAGTCCAGGATTAAGGAAAATAAGGCATTGGTATAGACTGCCTAGAGAAATGGTGAAACTTTCATCACTGGAACATAAAAAAAGGCTTAAATAAACATCATCCAATGTTTCACTACGGATGATCGTTCACTGAAGCAGAGAAGACTTGGAAATTCATCTGAGAAAGGTTACAATGTGTGACCAGGTCTTCCTGGATGTTCTTTTTACCCCCAGAAAGATGTTGTTGAAGATTTTCTGTTTATGTGAGATTTTGAGATGCAGTCCTCTGAAAATATTTGTCTAAGAGAGGAGGGACCATTTATCTTCTGAAGTCCCTGTTCCTCTCCACTGATCACAGATGCAGTCAGAGATGACTGGCTTAGTATGGACACCTACTTATTGAATCTGCAAAGTGAGATGAGACAATTACCGTCCTTAATGACAAATTATGTCCTTTCGAATATATTCCTAAATATAACATTCAAATCTCCATTACTCATTCCAACTATAATTACTTGTTGTGCACGTATGAGGTGACACCCATAACATATAATCATAATGTTATTTATTGTCCTGCATTAGTAATTTAGCACATTATATTTAGATGCCATATGGCCTGATGAGAAATGTAATAAGGGCTTCCTATGCAGTGGATAGAAAGCTCCTAGACAACAATTAATATAATCTATTCCACTTTTGCATTGCATTTCTACTAAGAATATCACTGAAGTGTAGGGTATCTCAGGAAGGAAAATTTTGTTTAGATCTAAGACCCAGCCAAAGCTCTGCCAAGTTGCGGGTAGAGCTACTAACTAGGAATGTAAGTGGCTTTATTTCAGCAGTACATACAAAATAATAAGGTGCTTCCAATATATGGTATTAATGACTTGTGTTTCCAAAATCTGCATACAATAACACATGTGCTCAGCTAATCTATGAATGTGTGTGTTTATATTTGACTCAGCCCACCACAGGACTAAAACTGGGCACTTAGGAAATGTCACCACTATGTCCCACACTGAGGTCAAGGGAGGAAGCCTGAGCACCCAACTGTCCCCTCTGCTGAACGGCAGCTTTGTCCTTGGGGACCTCTTCAGGTGCATCCCATGCATTCAAGACAAGGCATGGATCTTGAGTAGTTCACTCTCGAGATTCCCCCCAAATGGCAATAAGGCCAAGAACATTATATTTGGCTCCCCCAGACCCATATTGTCTTCCAGCACTATTCCTGCAGGTTCTGCACTGGGCAGAGATGGGCACCACAGGGTACATACATATGAGATCCAGGGTACAGGGCTGTGTGGCGTGGACAGAGCAGTCTGGAGTAGCCCTGTGCATCCTGGGTGTTCATCAGCATTCACCACTGAGCCTTGGGATGGGAAACTGCTCCGTCTCTTGTGTGGATACAGACTTTGGAGACACTTGCAAATAATGGCATAGGTTGTCTGCCCATATCAGCCAGCACTGCACTGAACAGTGGTGCTGGAGACTGCTTTCATGAGTTAGAAAGGTCCCAAGGACTGTCTCAGTAGGAGGGGGATTTTTTGGTATCTCAGCAAAACAGAAACCCAGAATAAAAATTATGAAAGGTGACAAGGAGAAAGATGACTGGATGACCTCCCCCATCCTGAGAAATCCATAGAATATTATTCTCCTGTGCACTTGGAACAACTTCTTTTAATAACCTTTGTTCTTCTTTTGTAACCTGTAATTATGGAATCTCAGTCTTTTATTTTCTTATGCACAAGTACCCTCATCATACATGTATTTCTACACAGTAAAAGGATGTGAAGACTTAAGGCTCTTGTATTGATTTTGGCTGGGATAAAGTTAATTTTCTTCACAGTAGCTGGTGTGGGGCTGTGTTTTGGATTTGTGCTGGAAACAGTAATAACATGGGGATGTTTTGGTTACTGCTGAGCAGGGTTTACACAGGGTCAAGGTGTTTTCCACCTCTCACCCCACCCTGCCAGCAATGGGCTGGGAGTACACATGGAGTTGAGAGAGGACATAGTGGGGACAGCTGACCCCAGCTGACCAAAGGGATATCCCAGACCATACAGTGTCATGCTCAGCATATAAAGCTGGAGGAAGAAGGGGAGCTGTTCAGAGTGGTGATGTTGATCTTCCCAAGTAATCACTAAGTGTGATGGAGCCTGGCTTTCCTGGGAGACGGCTGAACACCTGCCTGCCTGTGGGAAGTGGTGAATGAATTCCTTAATTTTCTTTGCTTGCTTGTGTGGCTTATGCATTGCCTATGAAACTGTCTTTATCTCAGCCCATGGGTTTTCTCACTTTTACCCTTCTGATTCTCCCATCCCACTGGCCAGGGAGTGAGTGAGCATTCTGTGGGGCTGAGCTGCCTACTGGGGTTAAGGCACAACAGGCTCATTTTGTAACTTCATTACATTTAAAAATGCATCAAATATGAAAATTAAATGCAACACTTCCCCTCCTTTTTTTTTTCTTTTAAGATGACATGAAAAATTACTTGAATGAGGAAATGCATACAAGAAGACAACAGCATATAAAGGTTTAACTCCAGCTTAGCACATAGAAGTTAGCGTCAGCTGTGCTTCCTTGTGGATTTTAGCTTCTTCCTTACTTGATTCTTTAGGAATGTTTTTATTCTTACTTGCATGGAGAAGGACCAGAAAAAGGTGAGTACTCCAGCTAAAAGAAGTAATTAGGTAGGTCAAGCTATGGAAGGTCACAGATAAATATAATTAAACAATCTCTTCACAGGTTATTAAGATGCCTACCTGATGACTACTGAACTTTAAAAAGCAGTACAAGATGCCATGCAAAACTATTAAAATCTACTAATAGTTCTCTCACCTCATTGTGTTTGTGGCTAGCATTCCTAATACATGCTTGTTTTAAAAGAACACTGTTTTATAACAAGATGGTTAATTCTGTAACAACATGAAATACCTTAACTGCCAGAGACTGCAAAAGTGTCCCGGTGGTGGACACCAGTAGCATCAAGTCTGCCTGAACTGGAATGAGTTTTAATAATCAGAAAATGAAGCTTTAGTGACATACTAGCAGCTGAGCCTGGGTGGTTTTAGAGGTCAGCACACAGAGCACCACCTCGCTTCTTGTAGTCAGCAGTGCTGTGTACAAGGAGCAGCTGCTCAGCCTGGAGGTGGGATTCAGCTGCCCAAATGTAGGTATTTCATATCTGAGTATCTTTTATGGGTCATAGAAAGCATCATCTAAAAGGCCAGATTTTCCATTGATTTTGAAAAGAATTTAAGACAAGTAGGTTACAAGCAGATGCCTGCACTGTAAACCACTGAAGGTAGGTACATTGCATCCAGCGTGTCTGTTGAAACGTTAGCAGCCCTCGGCTGATGGGTGAGCAACTTCTTAAGCTACTCCAACTTGACTGCAGCTGTTCTATGCTAGTGGCAACACCATGCTTCTAGGCTTATTTATAAAGTTTGGCATACCTTTTCATGGTACATTTGTAAATCCTATAAATAATTCTGTTTAAATTATGGCCACTTTTTACATGGATAACAGAGATACATGGCTAGATTGTATCTTTCTTACAGTGACGCAAACCATAATAAACCTCCATGACATTTTTGAAACTGTAATGGTATAAAAATCATGTGCTTGAACAGAGCGATGCTTAGATACAAGACTCAGTCTCCATAACTTCCATCTTAAACATATCTTTTTCTTGGTGGCACACTTGGCAAATAGGTCCCTGAGGTTAACAGTGCATTTCTGTCCCTTACTAAAGCTCATCCCTTTCTCAGACCTGTCTACAAGGTCATGCAATAAAGAAAATCACAGACATGACTTAGGTTAAAAGTTATTCCTTCTTTTGCAGGGTTCCTTTCAACCCAGACGATTTCACCAACCTAGCTGGCAGTACCACCACATCAACCCCTGTACTAGCCCAAGAGACAGAGTGATATGTAAAGTAGAAGGCAAGAACAAGTGCTGAGGGGTGGAGACCAGGTAAGTCAGTTTAGTTGCCAAGGAAAAGATGCAAAGAATAGCACAGGAAGGCATTCAAAGTTGAAGAGGCTCCTCTAGATGATAATTCAGAGCAGAAGCCTAACTAACAGTCTGAACTGCTCTCTGGAGGAGCCTCTCTCACTCCTTCAACTATGCAAGGCATCTAGGGAGACAAGCCTCCTAATTTAGGCATCTAAGTTAGATGTTTAAATGTAGGCAGTGAATATTCCCCCTGAGAATGTGAATGGGATGTTTTAATAGTTTAAAACATGTTTCACTGAAGCTGTGATACCAATGTCTCTTCTTTTATGAGATACTATTCTTTGTGCCACCGATCCTCTACTGACACAACCATGTTTCTCATTTATTAGATAAATGAACAACATTAACAGAATGCACATTGTTCAGTGACGATCCAAATTTTGAAGTTAAAAAAAGATTCCTGATTTTACTCTCAAAATATGAACCAGTTTAAGTTGTTCACATGGAAACCACTGAAAATTCCAAGTAGTAATCGTTTTAGGGGACCAGAAAGGGAAAAGAGATTCTTCACAATAATCACCAGCATATATTTAACTTTATTGCTATCCTCAAACATTTTTTTTTAATTTTTCAATTAGGAACTTTGATCTGTGATTACATCTTGTCTACATTGCTCCTATATATTCAGAACTTTTTACATATTCGGTGATGGGGGTTTCAGAAGTTATCAATAAATGACAGAAGTTGTGAAGTTGTTCTTTCAGTGCAGATGCATGGCTTACCTCCTGCCCTGCAAAATCAGAACACCAGTTTTCAGTGTGTCTTTCTCCAGTGTAAACTCATTGCCATTGATCACAGCGCTATTCAAAGGACTATTTGAGACAGTTGTGGAAGGAATGCTCTTTAAATGTAGCTGTCTTCTCTCCTGGATGAATATGTTTACAGGAGTGGATTGTTAAATCCAATTCATTTTCTTGTGTCTCACACTGTGGAACTGGAACTAACATGCCTAAGAAATCAAAAATGCTAAGCAAGCTCTTAATATGTATTAGACTGTGCTTTGTTTATTCTAGTGGTTTGGGCATCTACACAGTGTGTGCAAAAAGCTGCCCAACAGCTCCCTTATTTGAAACCGCCACTGCTAAGTCAGAAAAACATCCATGGGGAAATGAGAATAATATATACCAGCATGACTTAAAATTAATGGCCGTGCCTGAGTTAATGGGCTCAACTGATGTAACTGGTTCAAACTATCAAAGCTTACTATCCTATTGTGTTGCATCCATTTCCCCTTAGCCCTCATCCCATCGAGAAACCTGCCAATGGATCATACACAGTATTGCAACTTGTGCACAGAAGTAGGTGCTGCAGGTATCCTTGAGTGGGGAGCTTCTGGTCATTTCACACAGGCCCACTGGGCAGCTTTTTGCCAGATGAAATCTACAACAGCCAAGTTCTGCCTGCCTTGTGCGCAGCAGAAGCACCAGCTGAGTGCATCTTTTCTACTGTGCTACTTACTACAAAACTAAAAGGAACTTGGTTAGACTGCCATCCTTTCGCAAATGTAGTAGAAACTGGCCAGTGAGGTTCAAACTTACTGCAGTGGGACAGACAGTGCAACCCCAGAATGCCACATCTTTAGAAAAACAGCTTATAATTCACACTCTACCATGAAAGAGTTGTACCACCAAACAAAAGCACATCACAAAAGATTTTCTCTCAGTTCTCAACCCCAGCAGACAGATTAAGGGAATTTTGCCACTTGATACTGTCTAGTGATCTGCCACAAGACTGAGATGGTGTAAATAAACTTTCTTTCCTGGTCCAGGTTTTCACTTAACAGTTGCTGACACACAGCTCCTTGGGCGTGACTTTACTTTCTCTCAGGTTTCTGTCCAAGTCTTCCTCTCTCTTTGTTTTGAGTGCTGTAAGCTACTTCCTTATTCGTTCTCCAAAAAGTAATACTCCAACATATGCAAAATGCTTCTGCATGTTAAGTGTACACATAAAAGAAACACAATATTCCTGTTTATTTTTCTAATTTCTTCCACAGACTCAAAGCAGAACAGGTGGGTTTTTTTTCAGTGTACTGTGGGCTTGCTTCTATCCATCTCAAAGATCTGTCCTCTCTTCCACCTGTGCTTTCCATTAATGTGACCCTGGCCCACTCTTCATCATTTTAATCAACCTACTCAAAACTGCCACGACCGCTTTCCCTCTCTGTGGCTCAAACAATGCAACACATTGGGTGGGACTCCTGTTCTTGCTTTTTCTTGGTCTTAAAATTAAAAGCCAGACATGGTTAAAGGGAAGGGGGTTTTTACCTCGGTATTAATTTAGGATCCTTGGTGCACTACATCGTCCAGGTGGAGTGTGCCGAAATGCGCACCAGAATGCACACCCATGATAAATCCCGTACACAACTTCTAGGCCTTGCAAATTAGCATATCTATCAAAGAGACTTGAATGAATCCCTCCATTCTGAGGAATCTCCCCCCTGGATGGGCCTATCTTAGCTTACAGGATGTGTTCTAGAGAGGACCTTGGTGTCTGAGGCTTTCTGACCCTTAGAAGCGAGGCTTCCGGGATGTTTGGTCTCCTGGCTTAACAGAACATGGGGTATCAAACTTAGGGAATTACAAGTATGTGGGTTAAAAGTACTAAGGATATATAAAAGCTATATAAAAAGCTATATAAAGGGGTATAAAAGGCAAAAAATCATCATGGCATCACTGTCACCTACCTTTAGACACCTACAGTGCAAACACATTTATGTTGATCAGATAAGTCTGCTATAAGCATGGAAAAAAATTAAGCACATTCAGGGCACAATCCACCTTGCTCAAAGCAGGAATTGTATCCCCACAGTCTTAACTCAGAGGCAAAGGTCTACAAGACAGATGTCTACATTTATCAGATAAATAAAAACACCCTTGTCTATTCCTCCTCTCACCTTCTGGCTTAATTGAAATCCCATTTGAAAATTAACTGCTTTCCCTTACACTGTTCTCTATTAACAATTCACAGCACTTTGAGATGTGCATTGTGGGAAGGATGTTGACTAAATCTTTCTCAAGGTTCAGACTCCGAGGTTCTTTCCTAGGAGAGAAACTGGTGGATGTGTCATACTGGTAAATATCATTCCATAGAAATATCTACACAGAAGAACAATTACTATGTGTGTATGAAAACTAACCGTCTCCTGATGCCTTTACTGACTTGTGCATAACTTCCCTTGGAAGGTTAATGGCCATGAATATGTAACATGCACCTTCTTCTCCCTACTGCTTCCCTATTGTTTTTCACTTTTCATTATTACAGCATTTCTCCATACAGCCTGTAAGACCTTTGTTAAAGAGTTATGTTTGCATGTGAGCATTAAAGCTTATTATGAAGGCACAATAATTCCTGTAGTCTAGTTAAATATAATTGCAAGGGGAAGGGAACGCAGAAGGAAAGGGCAGTTCATAATTCATAGACTTCTCACATGATTTCAACCTTCTCCTTGCAGAACTTTGTGGGTGGGAGGAGGTTACAAACGAAGCTCTCTGCTACTTTGTACTAAAAGCCTGTGCCAGCCCTCTAGTCAATGGAATTTATGTAATGATAACCAAATTGATTCAGAAACCAGTTTTGTTAATCTGACAGACCCTAAGAGTGCACAGCTTTAAACTTCTCTGACAGTGTCTGCAATTACTCTAGCTGAAGAGACACTTCTGAACCAAATCTAATGTTCATGGCAAAAGAGTTACATTAATTTATATCAGCTTCTGATTGAACTGACTAGAATAAATCAGAGCGAGCAGGCACACAATCAGCTCTGCTGGCAGATTTGCAGATTGCTGGAAAGGGGCACGATAAGTCTCTGGGGTCTGGCTGTGAGCAATGCTCTCCTCCACCACCACAGCTGGATCCTGCCTAACCACAGTCACTGACACCCACCAACATCATGTCTTATCCAGAACTGCTAGGTTTATAGCCTCTATCAAAAAATAAGAAGTTGTAAGCCATGAGAATATATTCAGAGTAGAACAAGCTTCAGTGGCTTAAGGTGTCACCTCCCCTCCCAACAATTTCCTACCTCCTCTTTGCCTGAGATTACTGCCTCACAGCAGTCAGTGGCATAAGACACACACACTAGTCCCAGCTGCTTCAACACAAGGTCCAGCAAATTAGCCTAAACTGCTCATAAAATGACTTTAACATCGTATTTTGCATTAAAATGGCTTAGAAACAGTAGTGTTTTCCAGTCCAGGGACTGCTGTGGAGGCAGGAACCTGGAGTATGGAGGTCAGGAAAGCAGTATTTTTTGCAGCAGCCCAGTCAGATTTGCTCAAATTTGACCCAGCAATAGGAAAGACTATGAAATTTCACACTTACAGTTATCATTTTTCTGCCTTATTTACAGGTTTATGAACTTCTGATTGTCTGGCTGGACTAGATGACCTTCTGAAGTCCCCTCCAACATGAATTACCCCATATCTAGCATGCATGGCCAGGAACCTGAAGAGACGGTTCTTCCTGCTGACACAGTGACTTAGCATATCTTGGCAAACTGTGGAGACCTATGCTTACCAAACTTTCCCTTAGAGGGGTCAAAATAGGTTGACACTGGTATTGTTCTGGTGTTGAGCAACTGCTTTTCAAAAGGGAGGTCTGCTGTAGTATGGGGATCCTCTCACACTAGGAAGCAGTCCTGCTCGACTCAATTGTTACTAAAAAAAGGGATGGGGAAAAAAAACCCCAACCAGACAAACAGAGATTACTCCCAAGTAATCAAGCTTCTCTGTGTCACAATTTCCTAGCTGGGGGATACAATCCTCAGACAAAGCAGTTAACGTGTTGCCTAATGTGGTAAGAGGTACATAGTCTCTTGGGATGGGATATTATGGAAGTGCTGGGACAAGGCTGCTTATCATCTGCTCTCCCCTAGAAACACTGAACTCTGTAAGGTCTGCACAGCATCTACGTTTTTGGGTATGTGAAAAAACAGCAGGAATTGATGTCATGGGCAGGCAAGTTCGAAATAATCTGGAAAAGGGGGAAGCCAGAGTTGCAGCTGTTATGAATTCATCACGACTTTGGGCCCGGTTCCAAAATCCTCACAAAGACATAAGAATCTCCACACGATTTTGGGGGAAGCAAGATCTGTAGATATATGAGTGACACACTCACGCATGCTGTATTGTTTAAGAGGCATACTGAGCTTTTAGTTTCAATCCCTGCTCTTTCACTTGTGTCAGCATTTCTGAGAACCTTTTTGTGAGATACAACCTCATGCTGCTACCTTAAAGTGACTACAACAGAAATTTTCCAGAGAAATCACGTACTACTATCAGGTGTGATCACAAGATCATCATCACTGGGATACTCTCGGAGCTGTCACAAGGCAGTTCCAGCAGTAAGGGCTCACTGCAGTGGTGCAGCTGCACACAGAAATACAGCTCGGATCCACTGGGATATCCGCTGGGCTGCTCCTGCCTCCGCATCTCCTCTGCCTTCCTTGTGCCTGCGGCAGCTCTACAGACTCAGCTAATTCGGGAACTTTGTCCAGCTGAACTCGGTTAATTTTTTGGAGGAGCATAACTGGCTCTCCACCAGATCGGATCCCAGGCTTGCCTTGCCAGATGGCATCATCAGTGTTACTGCGGTGTAAATAACAAACAGGAAGGCATGGCCATGATCAGAGAGGAATGCAGGACTGCCCCTTTTGGTGGCAATACAGACACAGGCTGGCTTGCATTAACTGTGAAATTACATCCTTAGAAAGGTTTATAACTGCATGGCTCCCCTCGCAGGACACCAGGCTGCTCGTATTAACCGTGAACTGCACGCTTCAGAAACGCTAGGTAATATTCACCCTCAGGACATGACACAAACTGGGTGGTGCCGCCCTGTGAGGCTGCCTGTGATCACCAAACACCACTTTGGTCCAGGAACAGGGCAAATCCCTAAAAATGTTCCTTTACTGTACCATAAAAGCGTATTAAACTGCTATAGCAAAGATGGTCCAGAGCCCTTCTGCGTGCCCATGCAGGACAAACGTATGCTCTGCATTTCCTAGACACTCCCACAGCCGAGGTGGAGGCAGATGAGGTTTGCATTCAGAGTGTGAATGAGCTCTGATGTGAATTCAGAGCTCTTCTCGCTGGTTCCAGCTACAATGACACGACGCAAGGGCAGAAACTGATGCACAGGAAGTTCCAGCTGAACATGAGGAAGAACTTCTTTACTGTGCAATGACCGTGCACTGGAACAGATTGTCTAGAGAGGTTGTGGAGCCTCCCTCACTGGAGCTATTCAAGAAGTGTCTGGACGCAATCCTGTGCCATGCGCTCCAGGACGGCCCTGCCTGAGCAGGGAGTTTGGTCCAGATGATCCCCTGTGGTCCCTTCCAGCCTGACGCATCCTGTGCCTCTGTGTTTTCAGCCTCCCCGACCCGAGCACTGGCGCAGCACAGCGCCGAGCACGGCCGGCGCTCAGCAGCCAGCCCGGGCTCTTGGCTCCGGCGCTCCCTCCCTCCTGCCCGGCCGGGCGCTGCGCCGCTCCAGCTCCCGCAGCGAGCGGGACGCTCTCCGCCCGCCTCCGCCCGGGATGCTCAGCGCGGAGCCCTGCCGAGGGCTGACAAGCGCGGGCTGGGCGGCGGCGCCCGCAGCCATCGCCGGCGGTGCCGCGGGGTTTTCCTTTAGGAAAATCCCTTTCCCTCGCCGCCAGGACAAGGCGGAGGCGCTCCGGAGGCCGGAGTGGCGGTGCCGTCCCCTCCCCGCGCCCGCCGCCGCCGCCATGGCAACCGCCCGTCGCCGCGCGCGCGCACCC
>VWZW01003888.1:94290-117921 GCA_013397115.1 Edolisoma coerulescens | reverse complement strand
GGGGAATTGAAGGGTGGGTGCTTGCGGTGAGGGGTGGATGGGTTGGGGGGCGTCTGGATGCCAGTAGGGGAGAGAAGGAATACAAGGAAAGGGGCACATGGGAACATTGGTGGATGGATGGAAGAGGAGAGGTGTGCTGGAGGAGGAGTGGTGGAGCAGATGGACGGAGAGGGCTGTGCAGAAGGCAGAGCAGACCGGAGGCTGGGAATGGGTACGAAGGAGGCAATGGTCAGAGGGAGCCCTGGAAAGTTTTCCTAACCATTTTGCATTTATAGTTTCCAGTTTCACGTCTCCTACCGCGCTTAGGCTCTGTTGAGCTTGTTGCACTAGGTGGTCCGAACACAGTGTTACTTTTAAAGAATTATTCTGCTACATTTCTATTTTTCCCCCCAAAATTTCTGTCATGATGTCAGTATTGGCATTTGTCCCTTTTCTCTCTCCATTTCCTTTGCTCACAGTTCTAGTGTTATTCTTTATCTTGTACTCCCCAACAGCCGTGAGGGGGAATAAAATTACAGTTTTTCTACATATCATACTTAAAATACACATGTTTATGATTGGTATATAAGGGAGTGTCATTTTTTCTTCCTGAAAATCTGTATCTTAAAAGCATCAGTGCATTAGTACTCCCTTGTATATGAATATTGAATGTTTATTCCTACTACAGTTTCCCGTTTCACATAGATGGGTTTCTTTCCAAAGGATGTTTGATTTTTATTGCAGGTGCAGATTGTTGAGCCGTTTCTTTTTTTTTTCTTCTCCCCCAACCCCTATGTCAGCTATATCCTAGACAGGCTTTGGCTTCTTGCAGCTTCTGGTACTTGCCAGACTGCAGAAGTGAACACTGCAGCTGCAGCATGCCTCCAGAGTGCTTGGCTATGGGAGATTTTGGGTTTTGAGCAGGTAATGGGGAGAAGTGGATCCTGCCCATACCTAATCCAGATCAAAAGACAAAAAAGTAAATGGAATACAGGAAAACAATAATAGGTCTTTATCTGGTTTCCTGTGTAATTAATTAAAAAAAAAAAAGCCAGTTCTTCTGGAGATGAGCTGAGAAATCTGAAGACTTGATGTCTGTAGCACTAACATCAATATGCATATAAATGTATATTTAAAAAAACTATATACAATTCTACTTAAGTAATACTTATTCTTAGTCCTAAAGAGCCGATTCTTTGAAATTCAGAGTGGAGTTCGAAAGGTGGAAAAGTATTCAGCTCAAGCTTCTGACCTTAGGGGCAGGGTTATAAACACATGTGTGAGTCTGTTAAACCTGCAGTTATTCATGGCAGGCTTATCTGGGTTGCAGATTGGCTGAGCTGGGAATGCAGCAGCAGCAGCAGCACTGAGTCTTTGTGGAGCTGGCTGTGGTCTGGTAGGGCTCATGGGCTGCAGCACGGGGGAACATGGGCGTGCTGTATCCAGGGCCAGGTGCAGGAGCAGTTTCACTGCCTTTCTTGGCACAGAGCCCCACTAAGGAACACTCTGAACGCAGGCTGGCTTTGCGCAGAGCCATCTTGGGAGTCTTCAGTGGCATGTTTGCTCTACCAGAAGTGCTTACACACATGATATGCCAGGAAGCAAGTGGCTCCACAAAGGACCAGAGGGATTATTGGCTTGGGCTGGGTTCCACTTTGTTGAGCTCCAGACAGACCCTGCAGAATCCTTGAGGTATCTGGACCCTGCATCCTGTCAGAGGAGGGGTTGACCGATCTGCCTCAGGGTTGGTCCCACCTGAACATGGGCTTGGTTTTTATTTGATACTAATGCCAGAAGCCCTGGAGGCTGTGCTGGAGAGGAGAGAGATGTGTGGAGCCTGCCTGGGTCCAGCAGGGCTAAGATGGAACAGAAGCTGGCAAGCCTCTCACTGCCTGACCCGTGTGTGTATGGAGTTACGCTCCCCAGAGTACCCCACAGCATTTGATTTAGCTCTTTTTGTTACCCAGCCTTGCTGATGAACACCTCATTAGCCCAAATAATGGTGATGTGACCATATGGATGTGTCTGAAGCTGGTGTATGAAGTGCCTGGAGAAGGATATGGTTCACAGTCAGTTTTAGGAATAGCACAGCCGTCTCTGATTCTCCTATTTCTACTTCTTCAGAAAACTGTACTTCAAAGCCTCTGCAAATGGCCACTTCATTCTCCAGGGTGCTTTCTTTTTGGTTCACCAAACTAATGAAATCTCTAATTTAAATCTCTAAATTAATCTTTAATTAAAACACTGACCACCTATTTAGTGTTTTCTAATGTGTTTATTTTTAACTTGTGGTGAATGTCTTCATTTGAAGATTTTTTATTCACTTGTGTTCAAAGTAACTCTCTGTTTCAAGTTAAGTCTCAGAAGAATGCACACAAAAATAGTTTGAGGCCTGCATGCATGCTTCTTCTCCTTCCCACTTCCATACACATTTCCCCATTAACTCCATGTCTGCTATTGCAAAACAGAGTTTCAGTGCAAAGAGGCCAAAAACCAGTTAGCAGAAAGCAGTTGACTGAATTGAGAGATCCCTTGGTGCTGGGTTTCCTGGACCATGGTATGTGCATGTGTATAGTTTATCTGGCATGTGTGCTGCTTTGAAGAATGACATTACCTGCTGCAACCCAGCACTCCTGCTGCCATTGTAGCCAGTCTTGTCACTGCTAATGCACACAGCAAAAGGACAAAACAGCACTGGCATAGCACATTTCTCATCTTTGATTCATTTACATGTAGTTTAAATTCAAATCTGCTGGAACTGAGCCATGTCCTTACTTATAGATATGTTTTTAGCAGTTGTGATCCTGTGAGGTCTGATCGTTAGTTTCCACACCAGTCCATGGGATCACAGCTGCATGTTTAAACAAAGCCATGGTAACCGGGCAAGATGGATTTGGCTATGGAACTTGGCAAGCCTTTTGTTTGTTTGTATTTTATCTGACAATGATCAGTTAAAATGTTGTTTTTGTAATGCAAACGTAATGCCTGCTAACTGTCTACAGCATCAACAATTGCTTCTGAACAGGGATAGTTAATTATTAGAAATGAAGATCAGTTGTTCTGCACCTAACAACAAAACAAAAGAGATAATCTTTATAATAAAGCAGGAAAGACTTATTTAATTTCTTTTAATTATTGCCTTTTTGATAACTTATTCTTAAAAATCAAATAAAATGCATCAAGCACATAAAAAAATATAGTCTATATTTCAGTCAGAAATAGATTTCTGTAGGCTTCTAGTAGGAATCACGTGTCATGCAGGGAAAAACACTTTTTTGTTCCTCTGACAATGTTCCAGTTAGTGTTGTTGTTTATGCTTTTTCAGATGAAGCATTGTCATATTGTTACATGTCTCTATTTTAACAACTTTCAAGTTTGAAGAGAAGACTGCAAATCAGATCATTGTGCTATTTTAAGTGAAGACATAATTGAGGCAGAGAGAGCCGTTTGAAACTGGTCAAAGCTGGCTTACAAAACCAATATGGCCTTAACCTAAGAAGGGCAGGTTTCAATTAACTGTAATGAAAAGCTTCCAAGCAGTAAGAGGAATTTGAGGAAAGAACAACTTCAGTTTATTGCTTAGACTCTGATAATGGAAATGGGTGCGCATGAAAAGTGGATAAATCCAAAAATCAAAACCTCTTAACACTGGAATTCTCTTCCTTGCTTTGCTCTGTGTGGCAATTGACCTGTTCTGGGACTGTGCGGTGGCAGAGAGTCATCCTGGCTCTGCCTTGTGGAAGTGGAAACTGTAGAGTCATCCCTCAGTCATAAGCACTGTATTCAGAAGATGGTGCCTAACAGTGTGACTCTCTGTCTTGTGACACTAATTGTAACTCTTACATCGCGTTTCGGGATGCCCGGCATCATGCGCAGCTGATGTATAGAAAATGAGAAACAGAATTAGTAGCCAATCTTCATCAGCATATGTCCAGGCCTTTCCAGATGTTCAGTTGTCCAGTCAGCAGTACTGCAGGGCTGCTATGATGTGAGAGCATATGTCCAGCAATCTCAGGGAGCTGTGGAATGTTTTTGTTTTGCCTGGGTAAAATTTTGATCAGAGAAAAACACACGTCCAGAAAAATCCAGGTATGGTATAGCCTTCTCGGTGAGGAATTAACAGCTGATTTGGGGAAAAGTCTGATTAGTAGGTATCAAATTAGGCTTTATGTGACTATTGAAACAGCATAAAGCAAAAGTGTGTAACAGCTCATTTAATAAGAGTCATCCATCCTGTGCAAGAGTCAAGGACTCGTGGAGAAAAAGAGATGCAGTTGTGTCACTGGTTGTGTCAAAATACATGCATAAAAGAGACATGTAAAGACAGCAGATGCCTTCCATTTTGGCACTTGCAGAGTGAATGTTCGGGATCAAGCCAGAGTAAAAGCCCTGCTGCAGATCCCCTCTACAGGGGAGGGTATTTACTGCCTCTGGTAACACTGTGGTGAGATAACGCTGAGAGGGATGGGATGAAGTGGGTCAGTCCTGTATCCATTCCCGCTGGTGTTGAACACAAGTTTGGAACAGTGTGCTAAGCAAGCTTAGCCTGTCATTCACACAGTCCCTGTATCTGCCCATGGATATGTTTTGTGTATATAATGCTTTAATGTTAAAGTAGAGACTGTCTTTTGGATCTTGCTCAATTGTGCGTTGCTTTAGTTCTGGGAGAAAAATTCTTTTCCGACCCCAGATAGGGATCAGCTCAGCTTATGCTCCAAAGAATAGAGATTAATATCCCCTGTGACCTTTTAGCCTAGCTGCTGCAGGGTTTTTAACAAGTGGGCTTAAGACCCCATGTGTGGCAGCTACGCCGACATGAATGTCTGTAATGTCTCTTGTTGTCAATGATCCGTGAACTAAGGAATCTCCAAGGATATCTTGATGTGCAGTGGAGCTGTTACGGTCTAGTGCAGGAGAGAACCACACAATGATAGAATGAAAAGCTGGTGTCACAAGTAATGTGTAAGTTGTTCTAAATGTACTTGACAACAGTTGTCCCTGGCTGTATATTTACTTAAAAGATGTGGCTGTGGTATGGTAGGAAAATTAAATATCTAAACAAAGCCCCAAGTAACAAACAACAAAATGCTCTATTTGTATTTTCTGGTTCCTTGGACATTTCTGATGTTGTATGAACTCTATAATACAATGTACAACAGATAATAAAGAGTAAGTACATAACACAAGAAAACCCTCACCTAGTTCTAGTTACTTCTCCCTTCTTCCCCATCCCTGGCACTGAAGAGTGTGATGTCCAGAAAACAACACAGGAAGTAGTTCCTTCCTAAAAATAATTTTTCTTTGATTTTGCACTTACTTGTTTTGATTGGCTTTGGTTATTCTGAAGTAACATTACCATCACTGATGTGCATACGAGGCTTGTAGTTTGTTTAAACTATTTTTAGCATTAGTTTTAAATAGCAGTAGAATCTCAGAGAAGTGCCTGGGATTCTAGGGAAGCACTGATTTAGGACCGAGGCCTACAGCTGCTGTTTCAAATCTGGCTCAGGTACATGGGTGACGTTATATTCACCTTTTCAAGCTATATGACCCACTTTGGTGTCTAGGGTAGGTGGTAAGTAAAAACTGAAGTGCCTTAATCCATGAGGAAGATCCAGGGACTTCTGTCAGCTTAGCTCTGGAGGCAGTGACTGCTCAGTAGGTACATAGGTGTACATCCACCAGCCTCCTTCTATGCTCCGAGTTTCGGTGCTTGTCAATGTTTTATAAGCTCTCCAGTGTGACGTACCAGGCATCAAGCTCATGCTTAAGCTTTGGCACCACCAGCATGAGGTTAGAAGCTCCCAAACTCTTGGTGGGTGGAGGAAATGGGAGAGTCTTGTTTGGTTTGCTCCTGCAGTTTTAAAACAATGTGAATTTTTCTGCCTCCTGCTTCTCATCTTCCTTGTCTAAACGCTGTCCTGAAGTGGGCACATGTTTGCATGGCTCCTGTGGCTTGCCTCCTGCCTGTGGATTGACCCAGCTTCCATCACAGACAGAGACGAGGAGGTTGTCTCCTCTGGTGAGCAGGGGACTTTTCTGGAATTAAGGGGAGTTGGATGTGAGTGTCAGCCCTCTTAAGGCAAAGGCAGTTAAATGTGCCCAGAGGGTGGGAACTAGCTGTAATAAAGAGGCACGAGAGGTTGTAAAGCAAGTATGTGTTCTGTTTAATGGATTTCTAGGAACTGAATTCAGCAGTTCCTTAGAAATATTTTATTTACTCTCTCTGTTTCACTACATATGGGAAAAACCTCCAGAGATTTGAGGAATGTTTTCCTTAATGGCGACAGGCTGGTTGAGAAGCAGATCCTAACCTTGATGTGTTTGAAGACCGGTCAATAGATTCTGCCCCAGATGGTGTTCTGTTCATTTATAAGTTGATTCATGAGATCTGAATGGGTTATAACCTATCTTCAGTTCCTATTATTTTATCCATTTCCAGTGCCATGTGAGTGACATCACTTTTTTTCCCTATTAGTTATGATCTTCTGTATTTAAAAATTAAATGGTCTTAGTTGCTGCTGATCTAGATCTCAGTAATGATGTATCCTGCCTGTGTCACAAAACAAAATTAGGGTTGGCGGCCTTTCCACCTTAGATTTTCTTCTGCCCAGTAGTTCACAACAGCCAGCGGGAATGATGTGCAAGCTGAAATGTGCAGCACAGCATGAGGACAAGTAAAGCCCCAGTATGTCCTGCTGTGCTTGGTGGAGTGTCAGCTGTGGGGTAGCAGCATGTTCTTGCCATCAAAGTCTTCAGCCACGTGCAAGCTGTGTGACCTGTGGGTTTAAGTGAGGGTGGCAGGTTTCCATGGCTTTGTTGCAGGGAGCAGGAGTGACAAGGTGGTGGAGCAGACCTGGTGTGCAGCTGCAGGCAGCAGTTAGGACCATCAGTTTGGCACCTTTGGGAGGTGGAGCGTGTGTTTGCCCAGGGCAGAATGAATGTCATGATATCTGTTTAAATTGTCAGGGGTTGGAATTTTGCTAAGCACAAGGGAATACAAAGGCGTAAGACATGTCCTCCTTAACGCCATCTCGCTCTTGTCTGTTTATAAAACCTACTAGCATTGTTATAACTCCCTAGGACATAAAATGTTGCTTCTCCCTGTTCTGGCTTCTGTCTGCTACCACCTGTTCCTTCTGTGTGCACCCCTTTACCACGGGCTGTTTTCAGCTGTGCAGCTTGAACTGTGTTTGTATCCCTCCTTCCCAGTTTCTCCTCCACCTCCTTGGTCTTGCCAAACCCTCGATGCAGCTAGTGGACCACCCTCCAGAGCTGACCTCCTCCCTCGTGGTCAATGCAGCTCTGCATTGCACAGCTATGAATTGCAATTTTTAATTTTTCATTTCCACAGGTTTTTTATATCTGGGTGAATGTCAGGGACCCCACACACACTGAGTCAGAGAACAAGGGAAAGGAACTGATGCTCTTTTTGTGTGGTGAGGACCTGAACTTTGGGCCACGTGAGATTCAGATCAAAGGGCAGGCACTGCTTCAGTCTTGAACCTTAAATACAAACCTAGCTGTACAACACAGCTTAAGTCTGAATGTCTGGGTTATTGCTTTCTTGAATGGTTACTGGGAAAAGCTGGGCTATGGGTTTGCCTTAAAGTCATGCTGCAAGTGGAGGACTAGGGGAAGGTTGTACTTAGGGAATCACTGTTCTAAGGAATGTTAAATTTGGATTGCTAACTCTGCCATAAATCCCAAAGTGACATGTTAAATTTAATGAAAAAATTCAAGTCAGCATGTGGATGTTGGAGTACTTTGAAAGAATATTTAAACAGAATGAGGCTCTCAACTTCATCTGTAGTAAAGCAGTCATTCAACCATATCATAATCTCATTAGGGTGAGGGCTCTTGAAAGTGTGAAGTGCAGACATCCCTGATGCTGGTTGGCACATTTAGGTATGTATGTAATGCAACAGTATAAAAAGCAATTTAATGCCTCGTGTGATTTGTGATTCATGGCTGATGGCTGCTAATATATTGTGGTGATCTACAAATTAAAGTTTAGTTTGTTAGGTTCAGTGTGGGCAGGGCATTTAATTTTCTTGCATTAATTTAACAGGATTGGGGCCGAAGGCAGCAAAGAAGTTCTGTTTTTTATCACTGTAAAAGAGTTACGATTCATGATCTGAAACCTTAGGCTAGTAAAGAGATACTCCAGACATAAATGGTTGTAGAAGAGCAGGACTGGATGGGAACGGCGTTGGAAAGACACAGTTCAACTATGAGAGAAAGAACAAAACTAAAGTGTCACTGACTGAATTATTCTACAGCATGTAAAATACATTTTTCTGGTGATTATGTTCTCTTTTAGATTTCTCAGTGAAGATGAATTTAGCAGAGATTTGTGATAATGCCA
The DNA here is from genome assembly GCA_013397115.1 of Edolisoma coerulescens. NCBI lineage: Eukaryota > Metazoa > Chordata > Aves > Passeriformes > Campephagidae > Edolisoma > Edolisoma coerulescens. The sequence goes on along the minus strand of VWZW01003888.1, from coordinate 109,574 downwards.
AAAAAGGAAGAGAATATGCACTCCTTGGGAATTATGACTCTTCTATGGTATATTACCAGGGTGTCATCCAGCAAATCCAGAGACATTGCCAGTCAATCAGAGATCCAGCAATTAAGGGCAAATGGCAACAGGTAGGGTAAAATAACATTGTCCATATTCTATTACTTGATATTTGAAAACCACGCTATACTTCCCAAACCTTGTAAGATGGAGAGGACTTACATTTCAGTGATGTTTGCAACATTTGTTGTACAATATTTTGTTGATATTCGTAGGAAAATATTTTTTGTGGTGTGTTCAAAACGAATTCTGTTGTTCTAAACGAATCAGTTCTTTTGTTGTTTTCACTTAGGATGTCTGTCTAATTCCTGGTCTGTTTGTGTTGCATACTGTCTCTGATTGCATACTTTTGAAAAAATTACGAACTTCCTTTTCCCCTTGTATCTTTTGGTCATCTAATGTCCCGTAAGGTAAAATGTGAGTGGGTGAGTTAGCATCTCTAGAATGGTTGCCTGAGTTGCAGCTAACTATATGACTATAATGTACAAATTTGGATCAGGTTTCTCAAACTACAAGTCATACTCTTAGCCTGAGTCTTGCACACATCCATCTTCCTGCTAAACAGAGTACTGTTGAAGCCATGGAAGTAATCTGCAGGTGAAATGTAAGAACCCCCAAGGACACCTATTTATTACTATCAGTATTTAAGTCTTCCTTACATTTTTTGGTCCCGTTTTTCATGGTACAAAATGTGTTCCATAAACATAAAAAATGAGGAAAACTATATAAAGATGTTTTCTAGAATAAAGAATTATGTTGCATAAAGACTATGTTTTGAAAGAATAACATAGCTCCTATTGTAGATACAATTTTGCAATAGGTAGTTAAAGAGATGACTTCAATAAGAGTTTTTCTAAATATCATATGTTTAAATGACATCGCTTAAAAACAGAAGAAAATTTTCCTTTTTATTGCAGAAGATGATTTTTTGTGGGTTTGTGTTTTAAACTTCTGACATTAACATAGAGTGTTTTGTGTACTGATAAGTACAACACTGTTAACAATCACTTTGTAATAACAGTACTATTCATAGGTGTTTATCATAGAACTGTACAAGTCTGTTCATGAAGAGCTTGTCTGCAAAGCATGTGTGTGTACATGCAGCAGAGATACCTAGTTTTCCTGGTAATGTAGTAAGCTGGATGTTGTATAGGAGATATTCAGATTCAAGTACTTGTATTCAAGCTTTTTGCCACCCCAGGACGTGCTGATACAAGGTGTTCATGCGCAGTGCATGTCCTTAGTTCCTGCCAAACTTGTAGCTGATTTGAAGATAGAGCATGAGGCTTTCCTCATTCTGCAGCTTCATTGAACCACTGCATTGTCTTCACATCTAGTACTTAGTGTTTCCTCTGATGACATTGATTCTTCCAATGAACTTTCATCAGCTCTTGTGTTGTGAAGGTCACTCAAGTCTCGTGTTATTGTGTGTTGTTTGAACTGCTTCAGAGAAGCCTGTGCACCATGGAATGTGTGCTGCACATTGGAGACAAACCTCTAGTACAAAAGGACCATTAACACAGTTCCCAGGATTATTCTTTGGGGAAGGCAGCTGGCTCTCTAGCAGAGGATCTCAAGTTGGCACCTTCTCCCAAATTACCCCCTTTAGGCAGAAGAAGAATGGCCCCTGACTATGTCACATAAATGCTTTAGAGATCTGTCCCAAATAAGATCTGCAGCAGGTGGGGTAGCGTCTGTCACGCTGTGCGCTCGTGTTAATTCTGAAACTTCCCAACACAGTAGTGGCAGATGAGCTTTGTCAGAATATTGCTTTGCTGTTTCTGGTGCCAGTCTTGGCTCAGAGACAAACACCAAAAAGTAAGAAGTGTGACTGAAAAAAAAATTAAGGGCTTCATCCCTAGATTGTTTGCCTTCTCATTTGTTAATGGGAACAAAATTATACAGCCCAAGAGTAAACAATGCAGCCCTGGAACTGCTAGCTTTTCCATACCAGAACCTGAATGTATGGGTGAGACCTATAGACTTGCTTTTTTACCCACTCATTATAAATAATTGTTGTGCTTTCTCACTCCTTCAGACAGACTAAGAGGGAGTCTGATGATGTGGATGTTAGCACTACTTTCCAGCTCCAACAGCAGCTACATCCAAACTGTCAGTCACAGTCAAGGAGCTGTCTTGACAGACAACCTGTTCTGAAAAAAATTTAACCAAGAAGTTGGATCGCAAGTAACATTCATTCACAATACTAAAGTAATACCTAGATATTAATTTTAGATCTTTCTCATTAAAGAGTTATGCTATACACATTATGTACGTTTAGCAAAATTCAGGTCAAACCCACTTGGTACCAGTAATGCGCAGAAGCAAAATATTCCCATACCAGTGTGGTTCTTGCAAGTGGCTTGAGAAGCAAAGCAACCCTTTGGTTATGGTTAAGGGGGTTAATGCAGTCGATTTTTACCTGAAATTCTGTCTCCTCTAGCATATGGAACTAGTCTGTTCTTCAGGTTCTTCAGCTTCTCCATCATCTGAAGAATCTGGAGAGGATAATACCACTGGTACCTTTTGGAGGTGGAGTTTAGCAATCACTTAACACTGTGAGGGTAGAGCTTTTACTCTTGAATGTCCATGTAGGTAAGTGCTCAAAGGAGAAGATTGTTACTTAAACCAGTTCTTCTGTGGGATGTACTGTCTGCATACACATGCACGATCTTGAACCTTCTGAAGGATTCCTGGAATGCTGAGTGTCAGTGTGAAGCATCCCCTTCCTTTCTGTATGTTTGTGTGCAGCTCACTAACAGGGTGTTTGTCCTGCTGGTACTTCTGAGGCAGTGAACTCAGTTTTGTGTGTTTGTGGACATGTTCCCTTGTAAAACAAAAATGTTCATTTTGAGGGACATCTCAAAGAATAGTTCCAGCTGTGGCTGTGCAGCCGACCAACTCACATCTCTTACATGCGGCATTGTTCTTCCTATTTGATCTCTTCTCAGCAGTGGGTGCTCCATCCTGAATAGGTACCTCATGCCTGGTGGATCAGTTTTGTTGCCTTGTGTACAACAGAGGATTTTTCCAGCAGTTTATTGAGCGATGTAGAAGCATGGGTGAACCAGAAGTAGTAGGGATTTTGGGTCAGATTCCCAAATGCTCTTAATCTACCCTCTTTGCTTAGGTGTCATTGTTTTCAAATTTCTACAGGTTGGTCTAGACAGAATGATGTTCTGTGCAAGTATTTGTTGGGCTGTATTTCATGCCACACAGACAGCTTCAGCTTTGCAACTGGACATCTTGATTACAAGGATTCCTCTTGACTGGAGCTGGTGGTTAGGATGAGGAGGAATATGAACATGTTAACATCTTCTCCCCTGGGAACAACTGACTGGCTCAGTTACACTTGATGCAATACTGCTTCTGGGAATTCAAAATCAATGCTGACCAGGGAAGAGGGATTTTGTTACTAGTCTGGGACATCCTTCAGAATTTAAACAGGGCAAAAGATGCGTGCTGAGGATCCACCAAAGCAGAGACATGGCAGCATAAGAATTCCTGTGACTTCATGGAAAATTCACAGCCACTGATCATCTCTTGACTGGCTTGTCTTGGGGGTATCAAGGGTGACCTGCTCTTGTTTTGCATCCAGGGAGTTCTCAGCTTGCTCTTGGGTTGGCTGAGTGTAGCTCCATTCTTATCTTCATTCCTAGGCCTCCTGAGCTCACTTGAAAAAGTTACTTTATTGTGCTTTGAGGTTTGGCTGACAGATGGGCGTATTCATTCATGTAAATGCAGGCTGGGACTGGAAAGATTCAAAATCAGAAGCAACTCATCCTTACCAAAACAAAAAGGTAGGTTTAGTCTCATGACCGCTACTGTGAACTTTACTTGTGTTGACTTTCTCCCTGTTTATTCTGAGAGAGTTTCTTGGCTGTTGCAGTGTTTTTACTAGACAGCTGGCTTGTAGGGAAGAGCTGCTTCAGTGACAGTTCAGCAGCTGCAGAATGACAGCAGAACGTGCCCCCGGGAGATAGTACTGGCTTACGACAAGGCCGGCGGCTGTCAAGCAAAACCTGCTGCGTGTTAGAACCATGTGCTCTGTGTTGCGCAAGAGCTGAGAGCACAGGGGCCTCCGCTGGAGCTCAAGCAGGAGTTCAGTGGTTCCCTGAGTGCTTGGAGCAGCCAGCAAGGCACCCTGACTGACTATGGTCACTGGTGCAGGTGATCAGGTGCGCTGTATTCCTGTTTAAAGAATAAAGGATGAATTCTTCTTTTTATTATTTCAAACACATTTCGGTCAATCTATGCTTTTGTTGCTTTTGCTTCATGCCTGTTTCATTAACATTTAGTAGGTTACTTCATGATTAATTAAGAAACATTCTGTGGGTAACTTATGAGTAGATGTTGTTATAGGAGCTATACCTTCCTGGGATCAGGCAGGGTTGCAGGGCATCTGTTTTGAATGTGATTTAGGAACTTGTTATTTTCATTTTTTAAAAATTGAGCTTGTTGAATAACTAACAGTAATTGCAGGCAGTAATTTCAGCTTTGGAAAACACTTTAAGATAAACTTGATCAGTTTTTCTTCAGCATGACAGAGTGAAAAAGGAAACCCACACATTATTTGTATTTACGATGGTACAAATACCCACACTTATTGCCATGGGTATAGAAGTACAAGCTCTAGCATAGCAAATAAAAGCTGGTGATGGAAAAGGCACAAAGTTGCCAGATTATGAAATACGGAGGTATTCCCTGAAATGGGTTTGTAACTAATTGTAACTACCACCAAGAAACAGTGAACTCAATTCTTGTTCACTGTGTTTTATACCCATATGATAGGATGTGTTTTCTGCTTGGTTACTGGAAATTCCTGGGGTTGGCATGTCAAAACAAAGCTGTGGGGCCATCCCAAGGGCTGACAGGCTTTTTATTGGGCCTTCCAACATCACCAGTGCCCACAATGCTGCTTCTGTGGAGGAGGTGATGTGGCTGGTAGGGGCGGCTGCTGTACCAGAGCCTGGCTCTGGGGACCAGGCAGCTTCACATGGTAGTTGAATCCAGCTAACATCCTGCCATGCCTAGAGAGGCCAAGCTCTTCCTTACCTTGTCTTCCTTCCATCTGCGCCAGCTTCTCTCCCTCCTCTGCCCCCTGTCATTTCTTTTTCCTGAAATTTACCTGATCACAGGATGGTGTGCATGTGCAGCTTGCTAAGCCAGCAGAAGTGTCCTTTATTTTCTTTTTACCCTCCTAGGCAAATTTTTTTGCCATTTTACCAACCTGTCTTACTGTATTGAGATGCCAGAATTGAATCCAGAAGAGCAGGGGCAGAGTGTGGCTGGGGAGAAGAAATGAATGGAGTTCCTCCTGTTTGGCGGTGGTGAGCTGCTAACTTGGCCCACACTATCTCTTGAAACTGCTTAAACATAACTAACCTAAAAGCTTTCTTCAGGCTCTCTAAAACCTGAGCTGGAGCCTCCTGAGGGTTCTGACACATAAGGAAGGGTGTGTGTGATGGGGGGCAAAGAGACTGGGTGGGTCTAAACCAGTGATTTTTCCATTTGCAGCCTTCCTAGGTTGCTTCAGAGTAGCACTGATCACTCAAAGACACTGCTCAGTCAACTCCGTAATTATGGCACAGCCTTTTTTGGCTCATGTCTGTGTTGTTTCTCAACTGCAAGAAAGTCTTTCTGCACCTGTTTCATCTGACTTGGTTTCTTTAAGGCCTCTAGGAATTTATTGCTGGTTTTCCTTTGTGGTCCACCCATTGAGGGTTCCTTGTTGGTTGATTTGCCAGGTATTGACTGAGAAATAGGGTGTGTATTTCAGAGTTTGGTCTGCTCAGGTCTGGCTAAGAGATGGCTGGCAGATGTTAGTCTGTTTTCGTCTTCTGAAGCATCAAATGGTCACTTTCCCTCAGTTTTCAGATACCATCCTCCTTGCTGGTCCAGTGAGGTGAATGACAGCACGCTGGCTGTCAGTGCTAGAAAGTTGTTTTCCACCAATTTCTCTGCATGTGTTGGAAGGCTGATAGAAGGAATCCTGTCAGTACTCTTGGAGCACTGAAATAGGAAGTGGCTGTCTCTTGTGCAGTGGTGCCCTAGAGGATTTATGCTGTATCATTCCTTTGTACCTCACAGCAGCTGTTTGGCTGGATTTATTTTTGGACAGGAGGGATGTGTGTGAAGACAGTTTGAAGGAACCAAGTTAGTAATCAATCACATTTGTAACTCAGCTGGATGCTCTCACATTGGGGAATGTGTCTGCTGATTGTGTGATGAGAAAGCAAAGAGAGCAAAGCAGGGCAGGAATAATCCTGCCTGAGCTGGATGTCTCGTGTCTCTGGAAAGACATGGTTACCCCATCTGGAATGAGCAAGAAGGCTGCTTTGCCCTGTGAAATGATCAAGATCTTCCTGTACTTAAGGCTCTTTTTGTACAGGTGTACATATATCTTCTGGTAAAGTAAATGCAGTGTTGCAAGATCTGTGCAGGGCCTTGGGGATTTACCCTTCTCTTTCTCTCTGTCCATATCAGTATCTTGCTGATGACAGTCACATATATTAATAAAATCAAGGAAACTCTCAAGTTGGAAGGAACTCATAAGGATCATTGAGTTCAATGCCCTGCTCCTCACCACACTATCCATTTTAATGATTTGGCCAGTTTTATAACTCGGCCATCAGAGACTGTAATCAGAGATCTTTTATGCCAGAATAGTACCAAATTACTATAGATCTGCCAACAACACCCTTACTAGTGTGAGAGTATGTGTGCATACATGTCAACATGCACACATAAATCCAAGCATCAGCACATGTTATGGAAGAGCAATCATGTCTGGTTGGGACAGTAACAAGCAGGAAAATGAACTCAGCAGAGATTCAATTGTTTAGGCTGCTGTTAAAGATCTATTATCAGCCTGGTATGTCTGGGGTTTGTGAATAGAAAGGCTTGGGAGTCCCTGCCTTTGAGGGTAGTGTGTGTTCTTGAGGTACTTTGTATGTTTGTTTGGTTCTTCTTAAAGTTTGAATTGTAACAATTTTTAAATAACATATGTATTTCTCAAGGTCCGACAAGAATTAGTTGAAGAATATGAACAAGTTAAGAGCATTGTCAGCACTTTAGAGAGTTTTAAAATGGACAGACCTCCAGATATCTCTGTATCCTGTCAAGATGAGCCTTTTAGAGATCCAGCTGTTTGGCCTCCTCCTGTTCCAGCTGAACACAGGTAATGAGAGGCTCAGGCAGAGTGGGTGGAATAAAGTTGGGTCACCATAATTTTGTATTTGTTTTTGAATGCTTTTGTAACATGAAAATCACATTTAATTTACACATTTACTACGTTTAACTAAGTCACTTGTAATAAAGAGTAAATCTAATTCATTGGGGAAAGAGTATTTAAACTACAGTCAAGATTTATTGCTGACATTCTAAAGGGAGTCACTCCTTTATTCTGGTAGGAGTAACTAAGTGCCTGGAACTAGAGTCTGCTGCACAGGTAAGTGGGCTTTTGGTGACAGCTGATGTTCTCATGTGCAAGGAGAAAACTTTTCCATTTCAGTTTATTTAAGCAAAAGAATTAATTGATGACTGAGGAGTCTGGAAGGAGCTAGAACTGTGAAGGATCTTGAAGGACATGGTGGTTAGAAATCACTCCCTAGCTACAGATAATTCAACCTATGTTTAATCCATTGGTTAGTTTAATTGCTTAACATGTTCTGTTACACATGGTATATCTCTTCTGTAACCCTATTTAAGGTAACTTCAGTTAGCTAATAGATTTCTTAAAATAGATGCTTGTGCATTTTCTGAAATCCCTGTTTTCAACCTAACAAAGCTTGTTGGAAAAAGATCCAGTTTACAGACAAGAATAACATTTATCACGCCAACATTTTTCTAACATAAGAGCACCGAATTTTCACGTGTGTATACTCACATAAGCAAAGGAACAAAGTAAAATGATAGATCTTGATTAATGGAAAGAAATGCCAAGTTTATTTATAACTTTCTGTGCTTTATGATTATCAAAAAGATCTTTGCTTTTCAAAAAAAACCCAAACCCTAAGAATGTAAGGGTAAAATAATATTAATGCTGTTTTCTTTTCTGAGTGGTAGAAATAACTCAGATTTTCTATGGTAATGTTATGTAAAGTTCAAGATGTATTTATTCTTGTATTTTCCTTAGTGGTAAAGCCCCAATAGTTCATCTGCTTCTTTTAAGCTGAAATTTAAATCTTGTGCAAATAAGTAAGGAAACTTAGCCACTGTTCTATGCTGTTAAGTTTGAAGAAAATGCATGAAAAGCAAAATGTTGCTGTTGTATCTAGCAGTGTGTTTAAGAATGTACTCTTTTTAAGCTGTATTCCAGGAAAATGTTTTTGGAGTTAAAAAATTCCGAGTTACTCAAAACAAGAATCAGTATAAGATTTAATAGTGGACACTTATTAAATTTGGGTGACATTCCTGGCTGTTTATTTTAGTTCTGTATTTCAAATTCAACCCCTAGAGAAAAATGACAATGAAACCTTGTCTTAAAACTAAATTTTTCTCCTCATTCTACTGCTGAGTACTCTTTGACATTGTGGGTGATGTACACAAATATAGGTGGTTGCAGTTCAGCTCTGTTTGCTTTTGCTTTCAAGGCAATTTTTATATTTTGACATTTTCACACAGGGGAATGAAGTCAGAGGTGGGCGGATTGTTTAAAATCCTCCCTCTTTTGTTTTGGGGCCTGTCAAAGCTCTTAGCCACCTTTTTTTTTTTTATTTCTCCATTTTTAAAATTTTTATTTTACCAGGAATGTCATCTGTTTGTGTAGAATTTGTGCATGTGAATGTAGCCTAATATAATCTCCTGGTTTGGAGTCAGAGGAAGCTTCAATTTGAAGACTTTTACTAAATTATTTCCTCTTTTGTTACATGGGTGTTGGTTTGTTGTAAGATTGATTAGGAGTACTGATCTGATAATGTTGTTAATTTTTTTTTTGTGTTTTTTCTTCTTATTTTGGGTGTCAGAACCAGAAATATGGTTTTGGATTTTCAGATATAGGGAAATAAGGCTTAGGCAGCTTTAGTAATAATATACTAAGGCAATTACTGAAATACTAGAATCCTTCCTTCTTAATGTTGCTCTTTTTTTCGCTGTTTTTAGCATGTTTTTGTTGTGGTTGCTTGTTGTTAGGGCTCCCCCTCAGATAAAACGTCCCAACCGAGATGGAAAATCCCTGAAGAAAGACTCCCCAGGACTGCAGCCCCGCGGGCCCGCGGGCAGAGCACACGTGGTGTCCAAGGGGGAGAAGTCTTCAGGCAGCCGCGAAAGGGAATCCAGAGCTAGAGGAAGAGATGACAAGGTAAGAAGTGGGAAAGGACTTGGCAGGGAGGTGTTATGATGCAGCAGGTGGCAAAGGGAAGCACTCTTAGTCATTTAATACAGATGATAAAAAGTCACAATAATCCCATGCAGGAAAATGTAGTGCTTTTTTTTCCCCCATGATTAAAGCATGTATTGTGGTGATATTTATTAATAATTACACCAAATTAAGAAAAGTTCTGTTTGCTCTGTCTTGGTGCGAGATTTTTTGAGGGAAGCATAGTGTCCTGTTGCTGAGCGTTTCTTACTCTTTGAGTGAAGACCATGGGCTTGTCTCTTACCTCTAAGTGTCATTCAAGCATGGAGTACCTTCTTTTCCTTTTCCCACATGTTTGGTGGTGGTTTTTTTTCCTCAAAGGAATCCAATTCGGGTCTTTTGTAAAGATATTAATGTAAAAAGTTCAAAAGTGAGAGCAGTGCCCTTCTCTAGACTTTAAGCATTATGAATGGAGCTCCACAGTACCATTGCCTCTGCCATACCATAGTATAATTTAGGTGTGCCTAGGAGACCAGAACAGTTCTGTAAATGCATTGATGCTAGGTAAATCTGTGCCAAATTATTTGAAGTTATATATTTGAAAATGATATGAGATGTATTAAAAGCAAACTCTTAGCATCTTCCGTTTTCTTTGGTTTATGAAAAGGGTTTTGTATTTATTATAGTGTTTAGAAAGAAGCTTCTTGGAACTGTTTTGTTTTAAAAGTAAAAGCAATGAATTAAGTTAGACTAAGTTGGAGATACTTTTTTCTGAGGATCCATGAAAAAGAAGCCGTGCTGAAGTGAAAGAAAAGGAGAAACAGTGATTCGCTATAAAGTGGTGATGTCAAAGACAGGACTCTTTTGTGGCAAGAAAAAATGTCAGCATGCAAATCCCTGTTTCTGAGACACTTGTGTTTTTAAATTTAACTGTGGAGTTAGTCCCAGGAACCCAAGGACTCTGTGGTATTAATTATACAAGTTGAGACTGTACTGAAGTGGCATTACTTTCCTGACAGACAAAGGTAAAAGACACACCTTCCTATGGGGGCAGACAATATTGCACAGATCTTGATAGATGAATAAGAAAATATTTAGGCCAGTTTCCTTCCAAATAGATTTGGAAGGTTAGTCCCTTTTTGACCCTTCTATTACCATTCTTGACAACTTAGGAATAACTCAAAGATACACTTTTTCCATCATAAATTTTTTTCTGATACACAGGAAAAGTATTAAGTAATCCTAGCCCTTATTACCACCAGAAGGTAGGGCCAGGCACATTTTCAGCAGTGCTGCTGAGTGACTGTTCAGATCAAGCATTTTAGAAATCTCTCTACCCTGGATCAGTAAGATTTAAAATAACAAGTGTGCCTCCTGCAAGCTATAAAAATCTCGTGAAGATCTGTGAAATTATTTAAAGTTTTGCCAGCTATATGGGGAACTGGAGTCATGGTGTGTGACAGGTTCACCAGATGTGCTTGTGTAAGGCAGCCTTCAAAGTCTTAGCTCTAATGAGGGTGAACTCTGCTCTCCAAGCTTTCCGGTGATAAGCATTATAGGGCTTTACTATAAGGAGCCTACAACAACATGACTGGTATAATACTTGTCTCTGGGAATAATGTGATTAGCAACACTACTGCTGTGAGGTGCAGGAAAAGTCATGAAGGTGTTCCATTTAATATGGTACATTTTAAACACTGCTCTTATCTGAATAAATTGGTCACTAGGTGGCAGAAGGAAAATATGTCTACTCCTCAAAAAATTCCAGTACGTGTGCTCCTGTATTCCCCTTTGTCTTCTACTTGGTGGTTTTTCTAGTTCCTTTGTCTGGGGTATGTAACTGAAAACCACCCCAGGTTACAAATCCTCATGTGCTATATAATGGTTCTTGTAAGGGATCCATTATTTGCTTTTGAGAAAGATTTTGAATGAAAGAGGAAGCAGCCAGGCATGGGAAGTGAAAGAAGTTAATGCAACTTCCTATATTTTGCACACAGGCATGAAAATAGGTTTACCTTTCCTTTCATTTTTATCCTTAGTTTACAAGTGTTTGTTCTTCAGTTTCTGAGTTTGAACCATCAAGCAGCTTTCCTCTGTAGCCTGGTATGTCGAATCAAAGAGATTTGGTAACTCTTCATGTTCGGTTAAAAATAATAGGGCAAAACTGCAGCTTCAAATTAAGTAACCAGGTATCTTTTCTCCTACTAAATGTTTCAGCTCTGTAGTTTTTGGTTTTGGGTGCTTGGATAGGACTACTTAGAACATGTAATGAGCCATCCATTTTCTAAGATGTTGACTGCAGTGTAATAGGTTGCATGCTGTCCTGGCTATAATACCACAATGTAATGCATATTTTTTTCAAGGTAAATATAAGTATAGTATGTATGTTTTAGAAGCGCTTTGCCTCACTTGAAACAAGTGCCTTCTTTCACTGTTTCTCCTCGCTAGACCATAACATCTTTTCATTCTGACAGTAACCATCTTGGGATAAGTAATTTTAACCTGATTATGCCAATAAAATTACCTTTTTTAGTGCTATATAAAATAATTTTGAACTAAATTCATCAGATGGTGTCTATCCACTAAATCCTTACGTATCCTTTTTTTTTTTTTTTTTCTAAAATACTTCTTTCAGGTGTTTCTTCCTTCTTAGTTCCACCAGAAATTATTAGGCTTGTTCTCAGGGTACCTTCTGCTGAAGTTTCTGTTTAATAGTTCCGTTTAAATAGGCAGCATGGATGCTACCTGTATGTCTTTTAGAAATCGCATAATACCATATCTAAGCACTGGAACACTTTTTTAGGAGTACTCTTTAGAATATTTTAGATTTTCAGTGGATAAGGACAGTAAATATTATGAAGGATATGAAACAGCCAAGGGCTGTGCAGCCATATCAGTGAAGTGAATATTAACATCAATGAAGCTATGACTTAAAAAATTTAATTATTTTGGCTTGATTATTCTCCTGTGCATCACCAAATGTGAGATGAGATGAGATATTTGTATTTAGGTGAAAGCATAGACCCCCATGCATCGGGACTGGAAGGCTGCATAATCTCCATTTGAAAATGCTGAAAGAACTGGTAGGTGAAATTGGTCTCCAGGGCTGGGAGCACAGATTTACAGTAAAATTTACTTGGTCTGCTGCTGTCTCATGTGAATGGTGAGTTGTGTTGACAATGCCTCTATTGAGAAGGGGAAAGGAAAAGTGATCCAGGCAACTGGAGTTGTTAATTTTGTCTGAACGGTACACTATGTTTTACAACAAATTTAGAGTGGATGAAAAGCTAAAGACTTGGAACTAACTGAAAAGTGGAATAGACTGAAAAACGGTTTCTTAAGCAAAGGTGTTGCCTCTGCCAGGACTTTCTTTAGAGTTCTAGTTAATGTCTTATAGAAAGAAATTAATCTACCTGGATACCACATGGGAAGCAATTTGCTAATCTAGTGTGTGGTATAGAGGAATTGTAAAGAGGGATTAGGCAGCAAGGGGAAAGTAAACAAGTGGCACTGAAAGGAGAAGTAGCAGTCAACTGGCAAATCATTTTTGACTCTTGTTTTATATTTAAATTAGTATTTTTGTGCCAATTTAACTTGGCAGAAAAAAGAGGCATGCGCTAACTGAATTTGCTGATGACACCAAGTTAGAAGCACCATCACCAGAACAGGCAAATGAGGCTGTTGTACAGGAAGAATTGGATGACTCTGTTCTGGAGTCATGGAAATGGGATAATGTTCAGTGGTGCAGAGCAGCAGGCTGTGTACCTGGAGACCATAAAAAGAATTTCTGCTAGAAGCTGGGAGCTCGGTAGTAGAGGAGAAGACAGATTCGGATTTATCAGCAGAAACTGGATCAGGCTGAACTTCTGTTTGCCATATTACCTTTTCCTAGTGGTGATGGGAAGGGCTGGCTGCGGGGGTGAGGCACAGTCAGGTGCCACCTTTGGCTTTGGCAGCAAGGGTTGGAGAGTGCATGTGGCAGCTGTTTTCCGGCATTTGTATGCAGTGGGAAGAGCCTGCAGGAAAGCAAGGTGTCTTCAGGGTCCAGTGCTGGTCATTACAGCCCTCAGGTTTATTCTATGTGATTAATCTGAGGTTGCCTTTAAGGGGGCAGTATGATAATGCTATGGATGTGAATGTAAACAAAATCACAGGCCCAGTTTGTTGAGGTGTTACCAGCAGAGAGAAGAGATACCTGTGCCATTATAGGAGGATCTGGTGAGAAAAGAGCTGGAGTACTTTGTGTACACAGCTTATGTTCCAAGAGGAGACTTACTTGGTTTGGTAAATGAAGGGAGAGTACAAGCGTGATGCATGTGTATCAGACTGGTGGACACGCCAAGGAGTGAACTGCTGAAACTAATGCACAAACTTAGGACAAGAGCAGAAATAACATCATTTTTGATAAAAAGGTTTTTGATCCAGTGGGTTACTGCAGGTCTAATAGCTCCTCCTGACAGAAAGCACAGCAGATTTCTAAATGTTTAAGACAGATATTGGTTGCCTGAAATTATGTGATGGGAGTGCCAAGGGTGGGAGTAGACTTTTGCAGCCCTATATACCTATCTGTACCTTCTTAGAGAGAAGCCATCACAGCTACTTCATTTAAGGCTGTGTTGTGAAAGTAATACCCGAAGAAGAGATGACTGGAAAAATTATGCTTACTCCTGCTGCCTAGTTTCAGGTGACATTTTTAAAAAATCATTATTTCTAGTCTATGCTTACTTACCTGCTGACTGAGGAGTGCAGGTTGGACCAATTTGGGACCAGCAGGAATAATCTTACTACTTGTGAAAACTACAACTACTTTAAATCTTGGTTTCATTCCAGAACTGGGGGCAAAAAAAAGGGGAAAAAAAAGGAAAACAGAAAATAATTTAGTGTCACTACAATGACAGCCGAGGTGATGCTGAGAGCACGTCTCCCCGCTGGCCGCCCTTCTCCATCCTGCCGCTGGCGAGACGTGCCGCCAGGGCAGGAGAAGCAGCGGTCCCTAGCACAGCACGTCCCGCAGGAACAGGCAGCGGGGCCGGGATCGGGGCCGTGCTGCCTCCCCGCGGCTGTGCCGGGGCTGCCGGCGCCCTCCCGGCCCCGGGCGCTCCTTCCCCCTTTGATTCCTGTTTCGCTCCGCTTGGCCGAGCTGCGCCACGGGCGCGGCGGGCGGGCGGTGCGCGATCTGCCGGCCGGGCTCGGGGGCTCGAGGGGCTGCCTGCGCCCCAGCGTGCTGCAGCGAGCCGCCCTCCCTGCTCCTGCTCCTTGAGGCCTGCCTTAACTCAGGTTTCACTCAGGAAAAAAACAAAACAAAACCCAACCCCAACAAAATAACCCAATTGTTTTGTGATATGCGGAAAAATTTTTCTACTAGGAAAGCCAGTCCATTTCAGAACAAGAGGAGTATGTAACAGACAGCAAATACCTTTCATTTTATTGTCCTGTTATCTTCTTTCATTCTTTTTTTATTTTTAAATTTTTTTTAATGGTTACATTTGGATTCCATTTTATCTCTCCTGGAATCTTGAAAACTCTACAGGGCATCTTTCTCCGTTTCTTTTTTACACCAGACCATTACATATCTTTTTACAGCAGCTTTTTCCTTAGACACAACTCTAAGCTTCATTTCCATTGCAAAAAGCTGAGTTAGGAGTACTAAGCAACACAAGAGTTCGCTTGGAAGCAAGAAATAAAAGTAGTGGGAAGATAAACTACTCCCTCACAGTCGTCGTGTGCAGACGGCAACTGGGAGGGGTGTAATCGCTACCTTTTTGTTTTTCCACTGCGAGGTTATTTGTGTGTCTCCAGCTGCCTCTCAGCCCGCCTTCGTCTAGGATGCTTTTGTCCAGCCAGCTGGGATTCTTTAACTTGCTGCTGATAGTGTTTAGAAGCTGAGTTAAGAGTCCTAAAGTAGCTCCCTACTCAGCAGCCCGCC